>VWYK01047336.1:542-11380 GCA_013399775.1 Semnornis frantzii
AAACCACTGCTAAAATGATGTTTTAGAAAACAAGCATTGGCTGCTGCTAATAATGCTGAATACAATCTTAGGATAATAAAAACCTAATTATTTAGTTCACGTAGACAATTCACAGATCAACAACAGTACAGAAAGGTGAAGCTCATCAAGAGAGTATTGTTACTTGTACCTTTGGCATTCAAGTAATCAAGTCTTAAGCTTCATATCATCCTTTTTAGTGAAATGATGACCTGTACACTGTATGCTTGGTGAGAGTGTGTAGTATTGCAAAAATATTCTCTATATGGAATAGCCAGTTCAAGAAATGGAGGTGAAATTTACTCCAGTTATTCATTGTGCGTGCTGATCAGCTTAAAATCACTTTGTTGTAACCTAAACTTCAACTTTACTTCCATTAAAGATTTCCTTAATTTTAGGGCTGTTGAATTAAATGTATGTGTGAATTAACACACAAAGATCTTGTTTGGATGCTGCCATTCAGAAGTGGTGTGGATATTGAAGTTTTCTTAGCTTTTGTGGTTACAAGATAAAGGTAGGGCTTCACAAACCCTGCCTTGAAAGGGACTGCCATCAGCAGTGTGAGCCCTGGGAGGTCCAGCTTTCAGGTGCTTGTTCCTGGATGAGCACTATCTTTCTCTTGCACCAGCAGAATCCGCTAACCTGCTGTATGCATCCTAAATTGTTGTGCCACCACACAGACAATCCATAGTATCTTAAGACTATGTGATTTCTAAATGAGAACATTTGCAGTAGTATTCAGTGCACTCCATCGCAAGAGTGGAACCCATTAGTTTTCTGAATATCTTTACTTGATTATCATTTTCTTTCCCGAGAGTTACTGATCGCAGCATTTACTGTAAATTTTCAAAGTCTTGGAAGCTCTACCCCTGTGACTGAAAGCTACAGGAGCCAGTCAGTGAATTACTCTCAAACTTCTCTGGAAAAGGCAGAGTACAAAATGACCTACCCTGACTTTTGTACTGTAGTAAATGCGTTATTGTGTTTGTGTATATGACAGTGGCTAAATAAATTTATGCACTCAGTAGAATTCCATGACAGCAAATATGGCTCAGCAATTGTGCATTAGAAATACAATAACTGGAATTTATGTTTATGTTAATTACAGCATGAACATAAATTTCTCTGGGTACTTTTATTCTTCATATACTATGTTTGTTGCTTTTTGTGTCTCAATATGTGGCATGAACAATAAAGTCTAGTAATCTTAGTAATGAATGCAAAAGGTTGAGTGCAAGGACTCTTTATCTCAGAAAAGCCTTGTAGGTCTACTGGGTTTTGCTGCGTATTTATTTTTATTGCATACAATCAAGAGAGTCCTATTGTTTGTGTAAAAACTCACCATATATGAGTGACAACATCTGCCTTAGTAAACTAATATTATATCATATTTTACAATATTTAAACTGATTTCTGCAAAATAATATCTTACTAGAAAAGAGGGATGGTACTGATGGTATCATAAAATAGGACTTGTCTGTTTCAGCATCACAAAGAGTGGGCAGCAAATAAAACTACAATGAATGTTTGTATCTCTGTCCTGCTTTTGAGTATTTGAAGTCATTGTTTTGTAAGATTTCTAGAGGAAATCCTGAATCTTCTGAAGTCACAGAAATTAGAAATTAATTGTTTTTTAATTGGAATTATGTACGTTTATTAGAGATTGTGCAACTCCTGTGCTATGAGGTTGGCGACAATTTAAAAGGTGGGTTGTATTAGTGATTCTTTCCTCAATGATGTACTGGGAGCTCCAGCTTTGTGTTCTCATCCTTTGCAGTTAACTGCTGGCCTTATATGATGATCCTCTCTGATGACTTTGTGGACATTTCTGGGTGTTTAAAGCAAGATGTTAAGTTGCAGAGAGGTTTCCTATTAAGGAAAAGTGATGTAATGTCAGTGGAACACTGCCAATTTCTCTCTGCTTATTTTATTTATATTAGCTGCATACCAGAGAAAATGCCCCGTAAAACATGAGTGCTCTTTGCTATATTTAACCAAGCTAATTTACTAACACTAGAAGATTATGTTTATGTGCAATGGAAATAATTATTAAAAAATATTTGGGGGCATGTTGTTGAAATAAAACAGATTGAACTTGAGAAAGGCATATACCAGATTTGCTCCTGGTGCACAGAAAAACTTTTAGCAACATATGTATCTCTGTGCTGGAAAGTATTGTTTAACATTTTAATTGAACTGTTTTGCTGATTGTTTAAAGAACACAAAGTACAAAGTGATTTATGTTGATTTGAATCGTTTTAGTCTTGGCAATGCAGATGCTCTCATATTTAACCTATGTAACTAAAACCAATGTTGTTGTATGTGTTTTAGTCTTATTCTTCTGGTCTGAAATACTTGCATTCTCCTTCATAGGGAATGTAGTGTGATACTGTGGGGGGGTTGTGATATTTAAACTCAGTCTAGCATATCTTTTGTTGATTTCCTTTTCTGACTTTCATTTAATCATTTAAAAAGTAGTCCTAAAGGAGTCTCCTTTTTAATGAGTAAACTTTTGCTTGGTTTTTGTTCAACTCTTTGTTCTACAGCTGATGGTGTTGATAAATAATCACAAGATTTCTTCCTGACTTTAACAATGTTGCTTCACAATGCTGTTAAACAATTTGACCTTCACTATTAATTGTACTCCTACATGGTGACCCTAGTTGGGTGTGGTAGTGTTGGAACTATGACTCCTCCCTGATATTAAGTTTGCCTAAAAGAATATTCCCTATCTAGAGTAGCTGAGTACTTTTTTTAGTTGCTGATAAATGAGAGCTGTCATGCTGCTTAACTGCATCACGCATATGGAAAAAAATCAGCACTTTTAAATGAATAAATTTAAATATTAAGTCCAGCATGATTGCAATACAATGTGATATATTACAAGATCTACAGCTGACTCTTGAGCTACTAAGCTGCAGGCAGGGGAATGAATTTTTGCTGGTGTTTTTATCTGCATTACTGAAAATGTGTTGAACACTTTAAGCGTTTTCTGCTCAAATCCAAATTACCTATCTTAATTTTAACTCTTCTAAAGACACTTTTGTCTGAGAGTCTTCATGCATTCTGACATTTAGCATCTAATTTACACACTCTGAACTGCACTCTGGAGGTTTCACTGACTAGAAGGCTGTACTATACTATTCATGTAGGTGAGATGCCAAAGACAAGACAATGAGAACATTTCCCTATGCATCTCCTTTCAACTAGAAGAATTAGAGCAACATGACAACAAACTGAAGTGCTGCAAGGCCAGAATAAAAAGGCGAATTATCTTAAGGCCTATCACAAATCAAACACTGGTTTACACATCTGGAGCTTGTTTTGAAAATATAAAGCTATTTAATATATAGAGGATTTCAAAATGTTTGGGAGATTCTGTTGCTATTTCCAAGTGCACAGATCTTTTCTCATTCATTCTGAATGATTCATTAGGGAAGTAGATTATGATGCTAAATCATGAGAAAAAATTTTGAGTCAACAAAGGGTCGAAAAACATTTCCTGCAATTATTAAGCATGTTAATCAAGTTGGGCCTTTTGCCTTACAGATTCCTCTTAATTTCAAATGTCAGATTTCAAACATAAGACACATTTAAACAATACAAAAAACCTTGGATCATGAGATACAATTTCCAGTATTAGTCTCTTGAGGACAAAAGTTCTCCCTAGTGTAGAAGATCAGACATAACTAATCTGTAAAGTATTGCCTGGACAGGGTACAGCAAGAATTATGTGCTATCAGTTCTTGCTTTGCAAAGTTTATTTCCACATTTTTTAAAGCTAAGGCCTGGTGGATTAGTTATTATTTAAGTAACTTTAATATTGAAGTCTTGAAATCCATTTGGAAAACTTCAGTCTCTGAAGGTTTATGAAATGACCAAAAAATGGACAGCTTCAGACAACGTTGCCTTTAGGGCGTGAGAATTTAATTAATGTCTAAGTAATGTGTAAGTCTAAGTGCATGGACTTACTAGAATCTTGGCTTGCAAAGGAGGATGATTGTAGGGGAACAAACTTATTTTCCTCAGAACAAAAATACTAAGCATCTCAGTCTGTGAACCTGGGTGCTCACTTTCCCTGATACATGGCACAGCTAGTTGGAGAACTTACATGTCTTTGCCTTATTTTGCCCTCTGTGGAAAAAATGTAATATTTTAAAGTGCTCTTTGGTGTCTCTGGCTTTTTGACATTTAATCATTCTTTGTTCTGCAAAAAAATTATCATATTTTATATGAATTGTCTAATAGATTAGCTGACCTAAAAAAATCCAACTACTTTTGTTATTGTAGAACACTTGTATTCAATGCTGTGTTTGAGATTTCTCCCTGAAACAGAAAAAGAATAGAGGGATCCTTCAAATGAGAAACAGGATCAATGAGCTTACTGTGTATGTTTTTTGTGTGACTACTCCCTAACTTCAGTAAAGTGTCCCAGAGACATAAGGGTCATGTGGATTCTAACACCTAGAAGTACACTTTAGTTCACAGTAGAAAGCTGTAGTATTTTAGGCCAGTGTTTTCCAAAGAGTCACCAAAATGAGTCAATAAATTGAGACTCTTCCTTCATAGTTGTCAGACAAAATGGGTTTAAATCTTGAGAAATACACTTTTCTTTATAACTAGATTTACCAAACTATCCTGTGACCAAACTGAAGACAGACAAGCATGGCTTCACCAAGGGAAAATCACCAAGGGAAAATCACGACAAATTTGGTTCCTTTTTATGATGAAGTCACAGCAACAGTGGACAATGGAAGGACCTGGACCTGAGTAAGGCATTTGACTCTGTCCCACATGACATCCTGGTCACTAAAATGGAAAAACATGGACTTGATGGGTGGACCACTCACTGGATAAGGAATTGGCTGGATGGTCGCACACAGAGTGGCGATCAAGGGCACAACGTCCACCTGGAGACCAGTGACAAGTGGCATCCCTCAGGGGTCAGTGCTGGGACCAGTGCTGTTTAACATCTTTGTCAGTGACATGGACAGAGGAATGGAGTGCACCCTCAGCAAGTTTGCAGATGACACCAAGCTGTGTGGCACAATTGACTTGTTAGAGGGCAGGGATGCCATCCAGAGGGACCTGGACAGGCTGGAGAGATGGGCCCAGGCCAACCTCATGACATTCAACAAGGCTAAGTGTAAGGTCCTGCACCTGATTAGGCACAATCCCAAGCACAAATCCAGGCTGGGTGGTGAATAGCTGGAGAGCAGCCCTGAGGAAAAGGACCTGAGGGTCTGGGTTGATGAAAAGCTCAACAAGAGCCTGCAGTGTGTGCATGCAGCCCAGACAGCAACAGAGTCCTGGGCTGCATCAAGAGCAGCGTGGCCAGCAGAACACTGGAGGGATTCTGCCCCTTTGCTCTCATCAGATACCACCTGGAGTAGTGTGCACAATTCTGGAGCCCCAACATGGGAAGGACATTGAAATGCTGGAGCGAGTCCAGAGGAAGGCCACAAAGATGATCAGAGGTCTGGAGCAGCTACCTTTTAGTAGCCTTCCAATATCTGAAGGGGGCCTACAGGAAAGCTGGGGAGGGACTATTTACAAGGCCTTGTAATGACAGGATGAGGAGTATTGGATTTAAACTGGAAGAGGGGATATTTAAACTATATGTTATGAGGAAGCTCTTTACAGTGAGGGTGGCGAGACAGGAACAGGTTGCTCAGGGAGGTTGTGGCTGCTCCCTCCCTGAAGGTGTTCAACGTTGGATGAGGCCTTGAGCAACCTGTTCTAGTGGAAGGTGACCCTGTCTGTGGTGGAGGGGGGTGTTGGAACTGGATGATCTTTAAGGTCACTTCCAACCTAAACCATTCTATGATTCTAAGACACTGATTTTGTATGGAGGGCTTTGACCGAGTGGCAGAAGGAAGGTGTGTGATTAATTGAATTCTGATGGTCAGCTGCAGGCAATCAAATGGTAAAATCTGTACTACAACATATAAAATAGTAAAATTGCTGATGATGAGTTTATACATTGTTTCCAAATATGTAAATGTTGAATAATGTGCATATATCTTGATATCCTATTTTTTACTATATTATATATCAATATGCTGTACACTGAAAATATTTTAAGAAACCTATAAATAGAGGTTAATTAGTAAGATATATGTTTAACTTCCCAGAATTTGAGACTTAACAGATTTTGGTTTTATATTTGTAGTACACACACCTATTTTTAAAGACTTCCATGGTTTAGCAAGACACAACATGCTGGTTCAAACATCTACTCTATATGTTAAGCGAGTAGTACACAGAAACAAGAATTGCTCTAGAGTGGGGGGAAAAAAACCCGTTCTGTGAGGGCATGATATCTACAATATGAATTTCAGAGTTGGTGAGTTTGGGGTTTTGGTTTTAATGCATTGCAGTAGCTCTAGTCTGCTCCTGTGGACTGAATCTCACTAGTCACTGGAGTTTATTAACACTTGTTTCCCTTGACAGAGAGTCAGCTCAAGTTCTTGAGAGGGTTCTCCAAGATGCAAACTGGAGAACAAACAAATGGGGATAGTTAGAGATTTGCTTCAAAAGCACATTTCTGATCCAGGTTGAAGCACAAATGCAGATGTGTCCATACTGTCCTTTCATCAGAAGTGCTGATCTATGTGGTTCTTTTGGCCAGTCACCACACTGGCTACTGTTTTATTTTGGAAAGATGAAACTTGGTCCATTCTGTTGGTTTTTCTCTGGCTAAGAAGGTCAACACCTTTCACTAGCAGCTAAGCAAGATTCAAAACAGTTTGAGAGAAGGGACTAGCCGTTCGGAATCACTAGCATAGTATTCGGCCATAATAAGTGATAATTTACCTGTATGATTCCTTTTTTGTGTCACTGTATAACACTTAAGGCACAGCTTAATTCAGGGAACAAGTCTTTATTCTGTAAGTCTCTCATACTTAAGGTTACTTCATATATTAAGTAATAAACAGAACTCTAGGTGATTCATCCTTATGGAATGTATTTTTACTCAAAAGTCCAAAAGCAATTATTTGCTCTGTTGTTCATATTGAATGTATGATGGTATTCCATTTAAGCTTTTCAGAATACTGCACTGTGCAGTTAAGAGTTAACAGCAGTTTAAAAAATGTTAAATTCTCACAATAAAAATCCCTTCATCTATTTACCAAGGAAATACTATTTAGAATTACATGTTGCCATAGCAAGAAGTTAGTCTGTCTGGTTCAGAAGTGTGCAGTTTCAGGATATGTTGTTTTTCTTGGTGATGGATAGGGAATGCGATTAGTTCTGGCCACATCTGTTCAGTCTGTTTGGGAGCAGAATATATTCTGCATATTTAAAAGTGTATTTTGACTGCAGTGACATCTGTGTACTGCAACTGAATATTGCTTTTGCTCAGTAATTCCGCCAACAGGTATTATTTTTTTGATTTATAAAAAGCAATGGGGAAATCACAGTGAGGTGCAGAATTCTGTCATGGAAAAGGACTGCAAGATTATTTACTTCTCACAATTTGCCCAAGATACCTTAATCATAACCCTGTTTATCATGCAGTTATAAAAAGCAGTAGCTCTGCATATCTAAAGGTGCTTTAGCAACACTTTGGATAGCATAAATTTTCTTGTCTCTTTTATGCTTTGGGGAGGTGCCTTTTTAAAACAAAAGTACGTGTCTAGCTACATAAAAAGTGATAATGTCTTATAAGCTCTATTTTTATTTTCAAAATTAGTCCAATGGAATGAATGGAGATCCACATCTTAAAAGATTGTTCCTAATACAAAATAGGTCATAGAAGTGTTCATCAGGCAGATATTACTAAAATTAATGCAAGTTGCTGACAGGGAAAAGTGTGAAAAACTAAAAAGATGTTAGGAGTCTCCACAAGCAGATGAAGTTCTATCTCCTGTTACAGCTAAGGCTACAAAGAGCTCTTACTGGTCTTTTAAATGCAGCGGCTGACATGGTATATCTGCTGTACTCTCAAGTGTTTTCATTTTACTAAGATACTCCATTGTGGCTGTTGTTCTCCATTGTTGTTTGTACTTCATTGCATACTGCAGTTTCCTTGCCTGCTCTCTGACAAGCGTAGCCCACAAAGATTCTGCTGGGCATGAACAGCCTGAGCATTTGCCAGCTCTTTGCAGAAATATTTATGTACAATGCTGCAACACATGCAAACATTGAGGACACTTCAGCTATTTAATATTATTTTCTTTGCAACAACTTTCCTCTAACCAGATTTGTCTATCAACTAGCCTTTTGGGGGAGGAAAGTTGAAGCATTTTGTCCATACCTAAACAAACTTTTAACTGCATTTGGAGCCAAGCAGCTCTGTAACATGGAGGGTGTAGTTATTTGTTCCCTGTTTCAGGTGCCAGAAAACAGCAGAGAGGCAGTGAAAGGCTGTTGTTCCTCAATTAGTGCATGAGATTGGCTTCACTAGTGCTTTTAGAAGGGTGAGAGAGTATCTAGGAGGAAAAACTCTTCCAATAGATCTGCAAATGTCTCTGGATGACACTAATCCCTAATATGGCAGTAACCCTAGGAAGTTTCCAAGATGCAGAATACGCAGTTAGTCATCCTTGTAAGTATCTTTCTTTTCACTGCCATAACTTTCATTGAGACTACTATCCTAGATTGCATGACAGGAGTATAGCATCCTGCAGTGGATCAAGCACAAGATATTACTGGTTTAGAATTATATTGGTTGAATCAATATCACAAAAAATTGAATAATGTTACAGTGTTGTTTTTACTTTGCAGCGCTCTTGAGAACAAAGCTGAAAGATAATTAATGTCTAGCAGTTGCTGTTACTTCCTGGTGTTTCTCCTCTTCCCATAAGTTAGTATATGCTGTTGATGGGATCTTTTGTGTGTATAGGAGGGCTTCAGCAAGTATAGCGTAGAACTACATGGTACTGGGATCATGCTAACATTGAAAATGAGCAAGTATATTGTCACCTCAAGAATTCCAGACATATGTATTGATTTCATGTAAATAGTAGGTTAATTGTATTGTTTTCCTGTTCAGTGGTTCTTCCTAATATGTTTCTTTTTAAGAATAGGATAACTCCAGTGAGTTTCATAGACTATACATTAACATGTGTCAGCTGGTAATATCTAAGCTTTACATGAGGCAGGGATCTACTCAAATGTCAGAACTGTTTCCGAATTGATGGTTAAAGGGCCAAGAGTTTCAGCTCAAAAACTACCTTAATTTTTTTCAATTAGTTTCAAACTATAGCTAAAGTTTTAATTTTCCTTAGAAATGCACTCACAGCAGCTGTGCACCACCTTCATTATTGGGGCATCCAGTAGTTACTCTAAGTTCATTCTTCGTCATGAAAAAATCTCAGTAGTACAAAACAGTTGTCTTTGTGTAAACCAAAGAGCAGACATTTGATAAATATTGGAGTATTAATAGTGAAAGCATGAAGGTCCAGTTTTAAGTCCATTGTAATGTTGGGAGGCAGGCATATAATATGCACATTTCCTAACTCTGGTGGCTGGTATAGATGAAATGTAATGATTTATAGAGCATCTTGTTAGTAAAATACATGACATTTAAATAAAAATAAAAAAAAGACAAGTATGCATGTGGTGTTCCACTGACAGCACTGAGAAAATATACTACATCTAGAAAAGAAGTAATGGCTGTCCATCTTCTCTTCCGCTCTTCTCTGCGTTTAGACTAGTACAGTTTTTCAAACTTTTCTCAACATATTTTCTTTGCATTCAGAACAGAATATAACCTTCCACATGGTATAGCACAACTGAAGGCAGAAGACCTACTTGTCTATTTGTAGGCCAGTTCATTCCTGCATTCCACATCATGATTTCACAGAATCAGTATGGTTTGTGTTCCAAGGAACCTTAAAGTTCCATGCTTCTGCCATGGGAATGGTCACCTGTCGCTAGACCACGTTGCTCAGAGTCCTGTTTAAAGTACTGGAAGTCTACTAAAAGGTTGTTCCAAAGCCTTCGCTTCTCCAGACTGAACAACCTCAGCTGTCTCAGCCTGCCTTCATAGGATTGGTGCTCCAGCCCCCTGATCATCTTTGTGGCCCTCCTCTGTGCTTGCTCCAGCAAGTCCATTACTTACGCTGGACACATCAGAGATGAACACAGTTCTCCAGGCAGGATGTCACCATAGCAGAGTAGAGAGGGAGAATCATTATCCCTCAACCTCTTGATATAGACCAGGATATTATTTGTTTCCTGGGCCACGAGCTCACATTGCTGGCTTATATCCAGTTTTCCATCCTCCAACACCCCCACATCCTTCTCCACAGGGGTGCTCTCAATGCCTTCACCCCCAAGTCTGCATCGATACCAGAGATTGTCCCAGCCCAGATATGGGACCTTGTACCTGACTTTCTTGAACCTGAAGTTTACATAGGCCTATTTCTCAAATTTGTCTAAGTCCGTCCGGAGGGCATCCTGTCTCTCAAGTGTGTTAACTGTACTGAACAGTTTGATGTCATCTGCAAACTTGATGAGGGTGCACTCAATCCTACTGTCCCTCTCCAACATTGGGACCTGTATTGCTATTAATTCCTCGTTACCATTTGCCTCTTAACATGCATTTTGTTTCCTTTGTCAGTAAACCTGTATAATTTTCTAACTTGTTACATCCATCACTGGATATTCTGTGCACTGGTTACGTAATGCTATTTGAGCCAGATTTTTGACTACCAGACTTATTCTATAATCTAACACTACCAGCGGTACAAAGTTTAGCTGTATTGTGTCTTTATGACTTTTGGCAACAGCGAACATGCACAAGAGCACAATTTCCTCCTTTTCTATACCCAAGCTAAATGTGTTATCTCACTGGTGCACATTTTGAAAAA
>VWYK01047340.1:0-11762 GCA_013399775.1 Semnornis frantzii
TCATTCCTTAACTTCCATCTGGAATTCTAGTCTGGGTGGTTTCATTGTGTGGGTGGGTAACTCCCAAGCCATCGCAAAGCTCTAGCTGAATTTTGGTCCTAATTTTCTCCAAACATAACCCCGTGACTTCCTTACAGGCCTCCTTGGTGGCCTCTCCCTTCTCTCACAGGTCATAATCTCCTTTTGGCCTGAGTTCTAGCCACATCTCTGTTCAGCCACATTGGTCTTACTCCTTGCCAGCTTGCCTTAGAGTAAACTGGGATGTCTTGCTCCCGCAGCTCTAAAATTGCCTCCTTGAAGCCCCTCCAGCCTTTCTGGACTCCTTTGCCTTTTAGGACTGTCTTTCAAAGGACACAAAGTGATGTTTGTGGAACCAAGGGCTCTTCACCTTCACCAGCCTCTTCTACTTACCAGTCATCAATCATTCTGTCTTTCCTCGTGCATCTTTCCTGGGTCCTCATTACACACTCCAATTCATCTACCCTGCTTTGCCCACGAGGATTTTATTTCTTTCCTTCCTTCGAGCAGCTCCATGTACCAGGCATCCTCTTTTCAGCTGAGCTTTCTTTCCCACATAAACCCAAAGTTAGCCACGCATGTTCTTCTCTCCTGAGGCCTTGAGGTGGTTCATCACACAGTGTGCTCCTCTCATCTGGTTTCTAGATTCATTTTCAGTGGAGTCATGGGGGGGTTGTTTTTTTTTTTTGTTTTTTTGTTTTGGTGGTTTTTTTTGTTTGTTTGTTTGTTTTTTGTTTGTTTCTTTTTTTCTTGTATGAATATGCTTGGCAAACAAGGCTTCAGATCTAGCAGGCAAACTTTATTTTCTCAACTGCTAAACAGTAAGTTGATAAATATACACTGCCTCTTGTTCTAGATGTGCAGCAACACTGACAAGTGTGCTGCAATGCCCTATTGCAGTTTCTATTATAGTCTGTGTTAAGTGACCTTGCAGGCACCATTGCAGTTCATACAATGTATCATCACACAATCTACAGCAATATCTGAAACACAGGATACGAAAGCCTGGGGTGGAATTCAGATGAATTCCATCAATGGCTGAAGAAACATGTGCTCAGAATCAGTCTAGACTAGCTCTTAATGGGGATCAGCACTACCAGCTTCAGCTGTGCAAATGTCTTTAACACACTGCACTGCACAAGTTTTTAGAACAGATGCACCCACAGAACTCTGTGTGGTATTGTCACTGCCTAATCACCGTAGTGTGGTAAATAAATTTCTGGTCTGATCTGTTGGTGCACACATATTGCAATAAACACACTCCAAAGCACATATTTTGAATGACAATGTATTTATTGTGACCTCTCTACATGCTTGCTATCTGTTTAAATGGATGGCCGTGTCACAGCAGTGCTTTGAAAGTATTTCCTGACACCTGCAAAGTTGGTAAGCATTTCCTCTTTTTGTTGTGACTGCTGAAAATAGGAATTTCACAACTTGGACTGATAACTTGACAGGCACCATGGAGTCTACTTTGGCAATATTAATGTGGTCTCCACTGCGGTTTGTGCCTGTGCAAGGAAACTTGGGGTGGCAAACTGACCATTCTGTGGGTTCTGGCCTGCTTGCTCTCCCAAACCAGGCACCAGCTCTACTCAAGCGTAGTCAGTGGCCCATTTGTCCTCTGGATGGCCGCAGGCTGCGCACAGCCTGGATGAGTGGCTCAACTCTGCAGAATGAGTGAGCGTAGAGAGTGTTGATACAGCAAGACTTCTGGATGCTGAAGCAGTGCTTCTCACCTCCTCACACAGAAGCTTCCCGTGACCACTGCACATGTGCCAGGTGTGCCAGCTGAGGCTGAGGAGGTTGTGTTGCACCCATGCCTGGAGAGCACAGCTTTGCTGCAGGAGCCAGCTGGAATATGACTGCAACCCTGGAAGTCCTGTAGCCCTCGCACTGCCTTCCTGCAGGATTCCCAGGGCAAGCAAACCATTCTGTGTAAAGAAACAAACTCATGTTTGGATGAAGAAAATGACAGGGATTTCCCTAATTTTATTAACAAACCATGCTCCTGATCCCCTTCCATCCACTGTGCTTCCAAAGTATCTGCAACTCAGATTCATGTCCTGTCTCCCTTCCTACTTTAGAAAGCCACCAAGTAAATATTCACAGAATCATAGAATGGTAAGGTTGGAAGGGACCTCAAGAATCATCCAGTTCAAAATCCCTGCCATTGGCAGGGACACCTCCCACTAGTACAGGCTACTTGAGGCCTCGTCCAACCTGGCCTTGAACACCTCCAGGGAGGGAACAGCTACAACCTCCCTGGGCAACCTGTTCTAGTGTCTCACCACCCTCACTGTAAAGAACTTCCTCCTAACATCCAGTTTCAATCTCCCCTCTGCCAGTTTAAACCCATTGCCCTTAGTCCTGTCATTGCAAGACCTTGTCAATAGTCCCACTCCAACCTTCCTGTAGCCCCCTTCAGATACTGGAAGGCTACTCTAAGGNCAACCAAAATTAATGCAACAGTTCATTATGCATGACCTGATCATCAACATTATAATGACATATAATTTATCTGTTGTTGAAATTACACAACGGATGTAGCCTTTGTGCTCTGCAAACGCTGAGCCTATGAAAGTGCTGTTCGATAAACGAGGACAACCAAAGTCATATGAACATCACTTGAAAATATCTTTCTTCCTCACAAGAGAAACATCTATTTTTGAAGAACAAATAATGGATTGGAATGCCATTCAAATCCAAACACAATATTAGTATGTTCCTGAAAAAAAAAATAAAAAAAGAGGTACAATGCTGGGGGAGAATGCAGCAGAGCCTTTGCAGCTGTTTCACACTTTCCTGTCTGTTATTTTTAGCTTTCCATTCCCACTTTTTATTTTGAGCATTGCTCTGCTTCCTATGCAGCTTCCCTTTAACTCCTGTAGAGCTCCATCTTACATATTTCAGGCATTTTGTTCCTTTTTTTTTATATCCCCCGCCCCCTTCAAAGGAAACCCAAGCAGTGCTGTACAGTTTCAGGAACTCATGTTTCTCTTGGCAGTGGTTGAGTTCTTGGTTTTCTAAAGGCATTTAGGAAATTTACAGTGCTGATTTTGAGCTTCGGACATGCTCAGAATCTACAGGCAATAGGAAAAGAACAAAATACACAAAACAACACAAATTTGCTCTTTGGTATGTCCTGATACTTGCACCTAGAAAACTGAAAACTGACAGTACCCAGTCCCACCTTAAAGTTCCAGGATGCATTTAANCAAATTCCTGCTTTTGCTTCTAACAATCTGTCAGTTAAACAAAAAAAAAAAAAAAAAAAAAAAAAAAAAACCCCACCAAAAAAAAACCCAACCAAAAAACCCAACAAAATGGGTTTTGGTTAAACATGGCATTACAAAGTCCTCTGCTTGTGTGTGCTGCAGCATTTGTAACCTTGCAGAGCCATGCAGCTGCTCTACAGAACAGGAAATGTTCATACCTCTTACGACACCACAGATGTCACACTTCTGAATGCCCTCTCAACCTATCGACACAGAGTGAAGCAGGAACCTTGGACAGCATTTAAAAAAAGGAAAAAGTTTTCCCCCCACAATAATCCTCATTTAACTTCACAGGAGGTGTGCACCCAGAGGCTCAGAAATCAGCAGCCACATGCCCAGTCCAAACACTGTTGTTAAAAGAGTCAAACTGAATCCTTTAGGATTTTGAAACTGATGTCACAAGTCCTTGTGACCTGGGTCCCAACAGAGGCAGCTCAGAGCTGGCAAGATACATACTGCCTAACAGTAAAGCCAGAGGGATCACAACCCAGGAGCACCTGTTTCATGTCCCTTCCCTAATTCTTCCCTCTTGTGACTTTAGAAGGCCTCCTTTGAGCTGCTGAAGTCTGGCTTGTACCATGACAAGCAACAACTGCTGGCTGCCTCTGGCCTCTGCAGCATGAGTGCAGGCTGCCCCAGCACTGCCCAAGCTGCACCTTGGCACTCCCCCAGCTTAATGCCAGCCAAACCCTGTTTGATGTGAACTGCGCAAAAATGCCCTGGGCACAAAATTCAGTAATTGCCAAGGCAGCGTAGGCTGTATATAGCCAGGAGCAGATCTTCTGCAGGTCCCAAGAGCTACCCTGAGCTCTGTCTCAGATGGTAGTGTGATGGTTATTTTCTGTTGGTCCCCAGGGGAAACAAACAAACAGTAGAAGGTGAGATCAGTCTCAGACAACTCAAAGGGGCAAATACTAGGACACCAGGAATCTGATGACTTCACACAGGAAGCACATGTTAGCTGATCTTAACCCTAATACTCAGTAAGGTAGAGCTGTCTTCAGTTCTGCTACTTACCTCAGTGACAAGTACAATGTAAAGGAGGAGCAAGAATCATCATATTAGGTCAGACTGAAGATCTTTCTTGCCCAATATCATCCTCATAAAGACCCTCAGCTCTCTAACAGACATCTGAACCGGAGGCCTTTGTTTCAGGATCTCCTTGGGATGTGGCAGTTCTTTCCAGTAGCAAGGTCTAACATAGAGCAAGGATTGTTCTGGGAAGTGCCTACTAGTATGAGTGACAGAGATAGTCCTGATGAATGTGACCACAGATGGAGCAGACCCTGTCTAATCCACCCCTGAACTGGTGGTCCACCTGCAGCTTCTCACACTTTTTAGTCTGAGATATGATGACTTCTTTGAAACCTTTGATTTTCTACCACCTCTTCTCTCTCCCCCCTTGTCCACGTGTCTGGGCAGAGCTCAGCTGGGCAGCAGTCCTCACACAGCTCCCTGCATGCCGTCTCAGGGTGGTGGGTACACAATGCCGCTTTTCAGTCACTGAGGGTATCGATTTGTTTGTTTGTTTGTTTATCAGCTTTTCCTTAGACTCTCAACTTTGCATTACTCTCAGACTTAAAGGCTGTTGGAAAGCTTCGTTCCAGGGGCAGGCTGCACTGCTGCAACTGCATGATGTGGCAGTGGCTAGAATTAATAGGAGAGGAGAGGCTATTGACCTTAATTCTCCAATTAAGCCTGAGCATATAATCAGCTCACTGCCCATATATTGGCCTTTCCTGCTCTGTGCTGGATGCTTAGTTTGCCAGAATCAAATGAAATGCCAAAAATAGATCTCTTAGTTGATCAGTGTGAAGTACCCAGTTCCATATCTAAGTTTCTGGCTCTTCCACCGTCTCTCCTGCAAACTCTTAAAATGCTCAGTTTTTAAATGCATGTCTTTAAAAGCAGGAATGGAATAGTTATTTTCTTTATGATATTTCCCCTCGTGTTACATGAAGGTGAGAGATGACAAAGGCAAGGACTGTATCGTGTCCTGTTCTGGGGATCTTTTGCTCTACCAGGACAGCAGGTACTGCTGCCTTACATGGGGAACTCAGTGGAACTGAACAGATACAATGCACAATATATCCACATGAACTGACATTTTACTCTATTACAGCATCTGTCCTTTTCCTTTTATGTTTGGGTTTGTAGAACACCAAAACTTCTGACCCAGTCCTGCTTCCTGTGAAGGAAACAGGAAAGTTTCTGGTGTGTAGAACTCTGTATGTGCAGGATTCCATACACTGTTCACTAGCGGAGCAGGAGTTGCTGCTAGAAATCCAAACATAAATTTGGGTTAAATATTCAGCGGAGATAAATGCCCTTGCAGTAATCTATATCCATTTGTGTTTAATACTTGAATGTTCTTTACTCTTCTGCATGTACATAAACACCCTCATTGTGCTGTCCCAATTCTTCAGCCACCCCCATTCTCTGGAACTCCTGGGCTTCATGGCCAGGTCTCTGTTGTGAGTGAGAAGTAGGGTCTGTCCATTATGCTGTGCAGGGAAAGGGTGATGATGATAATGATGACTAAGAATCAAAAATGTGCTCTCTATTTAGAAAACACAATATATTTTCGCTCCATGTAAACAATCCAACCTTCAGGTGGAATGCAGCCAGACTGGCTATAAATAGCACTCTTAGTAAGAAAGGAGACAGAAGCATTTAGGCCCAAATTGCAGTGCCCACATATAGAAAAAAAAAAACAACCCTGAGCTACCTGAAGTTCTTGTGCTCTAAAAAACTCAAATGCAATTTATGCAAGAGCTCAGTTGAATCTGTGCTGAGCAGGTAGGAACATTTTTCTTCTTAAAACAACAGCGGGGAACCCTGAGTATTACCACAAATACTGTGTCCAGTACTGGGCTCCCCAGTTCAAGAAGGAGAACTGCCTGAGAGGGTACAGCAAAGGGCTACAAAGATGATTGTGGGGCTAGAATACCTCTCTTACGAAGAAAGGCTAGGGAACCTGGAACTTTTTAGACTGAAGGAGGATCTTATGGATGCTTATAAATACCTGAGGTCGGTGCCAGGAGGGTGGGCGACCAGTGATGACCAGTGACAGGACAACAGGTGACAGGCATGAACTTGGATACAGGAAGTTCCATCTAGACAGGAGAAGGAACTTTAAGGGTGGTGGAGCACTGGAACAGATTGCCCAGGGAGGTGATGGAGTCTGCGTCTCTGGAATTATTCAAAGCCCACCTGAGTGCTGTCGTGTGAAACTTGCTCCAACTAAATCTGCCCTGGCAGGTGAGTTGGACTAGATGACCTCCTGTGGTCTCTTCCAGTCCCTTTCACTATGATTCTGTGGCACTTCCTCCACCCTTTCACGCATGTGTTACAGCTATTAGTGAGTCCCTCCATTGCTGCGCTCACCGATGGAAGGGCACTACAGCTTCAGACAGCAAACTGAGGAAGGAGAAGACCTTAGTGTCCCACTCAGGACCACATGAGTATTGTGTGCCAAAGCCAGGACTCCAGACACCACTTGCTGGTACCTGAGTAGTGACCCCCACACTGGATCATCCTCTCATGAAGTGCCTTCAGAAAATTTGCAAGGCAAACCTCCAGACATCCAGAGAGTTACCAGTAAGAAGGATATCTCTTGTCTTGACCTCTGGTTGCTGTGATTTGGCCTAGTCTGTGCAGTGGACGTCCTCTGTGTCCTAGAGCCTCATGAATTTAACGAAGAACCTCTGAGCAAGAGATGTCTCCCGGTCAACTGGATTTATCGCAGCTCAGCAAGTTTGTGCAACAGTCACAAACGTTTCCTGTTTCTGGACAGATGCTTTCCTCTAGCAGACATCTTTACAGATGTTTCTCCAAGAAAACCAGGGTGAAAATATTTTTATTCACACAGATATTTTTGGAAATGGCATTTTTCACCCAAGTGTGTTTGTAAGTAAGGTGTGAGGTGCATGTGAGTGATGCTGTCTGACTGTAATCTGCAGTTGAATTTTACTGATTTATCAGGGGATACAAACTAAATCACAGGAGGATCCGCTCCACAGCCCATTCCCACATGCATCCCTGAACTGCTGGGACTGTAGAAGGACAGATAATCACACCAGCATCAGTTGCTGTGGCATTCCTCAGACACACACAAAACACTGTATGTCCTAGGTTTTACTTTATTTCCCAAACTGGAAGTCCTGCTTCCCTCCTCAAAATTGGGCCTGCTTCTGCCACAATGCAAACAACATCCTCCACATCAGAACAAAAAATGAATGGACAGGCCATCAAAACCATGTAAGAGAGCCAGCTGCCCGGACATGTACCAGGACAGCAAAGCTATTTACCCGAGGAACCTTTCAGATGATTCAGGTCAGTTCTATTGTACGCAGACCTCACTCACGTAGCTGGAGACCTCATTGTCTCTTTCCCTCTCCACTTCCCTCCTTTTGTTTCAAGTCATTGTTTCTAGGTAGACATTAAAATGCTTTGGGACAAAGACCATGTCTTCCTGTGAGCCTGCAAAGAACCTCAACCCAGTGCAGGGCTGGTCAAACCCCTGCTGCCCTGAGCATAGCACACACACTGGAAGCCCAGCAGCTAGGCATGCAGACATGCAAGCATGCATACCTGGCACAGTGGCTAAAACTAACAGAGCCACGTGTTACACCTGTCACTCACAGGCACCATTCCATACCCCTGGTACCCCCTCTACAACTAAAGCATGACTTTCACACGAGAAGCACCACCCTGGAAGTACATCTTCATGGATGGACAACGTGCTTTGCATCACCAGTCAGTACCGCAGTAGCTCTCCCAGCTCCTCTTGCCTCTTGATAAGGCTAAAGTAAATTCAGTCTCTGCTACACTCATTTATAACTTCCTGCCTGCATTTTTTCTAATTCACAGAATCGTAGATCATAGAATGAAGCAGGTTTGAAGAGTGCTCCAAGCTCCCCCAGCCCAACCTAGCACCCAGCCCCAGCCAATCAACCAGACCATGGTACTAAGTGCCCCATCCAGGCTTTGCTTCAACACCTCCAGGGTCGGTGACTCCACCACTTCCCTGGGCAGCCCATTCCAATGCCAATCACTCTCTCTGGCAAGAACTTCCTCCTAACATCCAGCCTAGACCTCCCCTGGAGCAGCTTGAGGCTGTGTCCTCTTGTTCTGTCCCTGGGTGCCTGGCAGCAGAGCCCAACCCCNCCTGAGCAGTGCTGAGCACAGGGGCAGAAGAACCTCCCTGCTCCTGCTGGCCACACGGCTCCTGATCCAGTCCAGGATGCCATTGGCTCTCCTGCCCACCTGGGTGCACTGCTGCCTCATCTTCAGTTACTCTCTACCAGCACCTCCAGGTCCCTCTCTGCCTGACTGCTCTCCAGCCACTCTGCCCCCAACCTGTGTCACCACATGGGGTTGTTGTGGCCAAAATGCAGAACCCTGCACCTCTTTTTATAGAAGTTTTTCTGTACTTTTTTATTGTCACAGACATTTTTCCAGGGCGCAGTGAAAGTCATTCCAGCAGGCAAGCCTTGCCTCAGACTTTTCCAGCACCGTAAGGCAGAAGATTGTCTCATGCTAAGACAGAGTATCTATTCCCTCTTCCACACCACGTTTAAATTATTTTCTTTAATTAAATTGAAAGTGTTTCTTTGTTTACACTATTTCTGTCCAGTTCTTCATGGTAAAGGTAAGTTTCCTTCCATTATCTGGAACATGCAACAAAAAGAACATTTGAAAAATAGACACTGAACCAGTAAATCTTTTAACACTGTAGTGCAATGATTTTGTCCTACACTTGGAATAAAATGTAGTAGCCATAGTTACCTCTTGTGCAACCATTGCATTTTCATCTCTGAAGCACACTTACTTTCCTTGTTTCAGGACAAAGAAAGGGAGACCCAAAGCACTGATGTGATACAACCAGGTTTACCCAAGAGATGGGACCGAGCTGGAAACAGGCTCAGGTCAACCTCAGCCTAAAGCTCTGGATTCTTCTCCTTGCAAATGAACAGGTCTATTTCTGCAGGGGTTCCTCAGTAAGGGTTTATAAAAGTGCAAGTGGAATTTTCTACCAGGGGCATAAAGGATGCGAGAATGAGTCCCTCAGCCACACTCCCAAGTTGCCAAGCAGCAGCTGAAAATGTCTCCAGAACTTCTTCCCTGCCATCATGCTTTCATTAAAGGTAAATATTTTTATTTCTGATCTGTACACTTGGCACTTTCAAATGTTTTCATCAGCCACAGGGTGCTGTCCTCTTGTTTGGAATAAGTGACTTAGCTGAAATTCATACTTGATAAATCATTAGCATACTTCATATAAAGCAGAAACCTCATTTATACTCAGACACTTGTTAGCAGCTGAACAGCAAATCTTCTCACGCTTGAGATTTTGATTTATGACTTGGTTTGTTAAAATAAGGTATCATTTTGGGAAAAGAATTTTCTTTGTGTCTTGCAAGCTGGAAGTATGACTCTCAAGTTCTTTATAGTATTTCAGAGTGTGCCACTGAATTCACTTGCACACACAACTTGTGGAGAGAAATGAAACCTCAAACATATAAGCAGGAGGAAAGAGGAAAACATAAAGCCAGACCTAGTAAAGCTTACTGGGGAGGAGTAGCTCACCTTTGCCTACCAGGCTGCGCACTTTTATCTACATTAGCCTGGTCACGTACTGGTTCCACATTACTTCCCTCCACTTTGATTTCCCTTTTTCCTTTTGTTCTTCAAAGTGTGCCTGCTCTGTTGCTGCTTTTACTCCTCTCCTCAGCTGTGCCTCCCCACTCTCAGGCCATCTGCTTGTTGTGCAGTACTACATGCTTTGCTTTCCAAACCCTTTCTAGGCTTTCCCCTTGCACCTTACTCATAGTCCTCCTGAAAATTCCTTAGGCAGAGCTATGTGGGCTGTGTGGAGGTCACTCTCCAGACCTGACAGTGTGTAACTGCAATTGTGGCATTTTCTGTATCATGTCACAATTCACTATAAATATTTCACAGGCATTTTGTCCTTTAAAAAGAAGTACTATAAATAAAATCTGTGCCAATTCCTATTATAACACGTTAAGGTAGGTGGGTTTTTTTGTGTTTGTTTTAAAGGTAGAACTGTTTAATGATATCCATATACCTTGATTTCCCCAGAATGTTGTTGGAAAGACTTGTGAGTGATTTGTGCTTATCGTAACAGTGGTCAACTATTTGCTTCTGGGAGAGAAAAAAAAACAACACAACAAAACCCCCAAAACCAGAAAACAGATTTGGTGTTTCTCTTCTCATGTATTTGTTCTGTGCAAAGAGGAAGAATTTAATATACCGTACCCAGAGCCAAAATCATTGTAGAATGACATTGGCACCAATATCTGAGAAATGCTGGAGAAAAGCAGAGCTTAGGAAAAGCAAGGATAAATATTTTGCAAGAGAAGAGTGCAGGTTTTTATGTTTTAAAAATGTACTGTCTGTGGTAGGCCTCAGTGACTGGGAGCTCAGTTCTCCAGTGGGATCAGCTTTTGGTTTGGTATGTTTATATTTAAGCCTAGCAGAAGCAGAGCTGTGAGCTCTACTCAGCTCTGCAGCTCTCAAGGCACTTGGAAATAGCCCCTCATGAAATGAGGGCGCACTGTGGGGGAGAGTAGGGCTATAGGTTGGGCTTGGTGATCCTCAAGGTCTTTTCCAACCTGGACGTTTCTGTGATTCTGTGTATCTCACAGCCAGATGCATTTTTAACACCTCTGGAATGAGTGAGCAGTGGGTCTGCACCCAAATACTCCCCTTCTGCATCAGCCTCCCAGTTGCTATGACTTGGCTGAAGTGTTCTCAGTGCCTAGACTGAAGTAGGTTGCATTTGGCCGTTCTCAGATAAAACTAAAGATGTTTGGAAATGCTGGGTTTGAACACTCTGCTTTTGTGCAAACTGGTTTTTGGGACCTGTGATCCTGCTAATGAAATTCTTAAACAGAGTGAAATGATTTTATATTCACTTTTCCTCTTTCCATGTTGAATTTGAGCAGTGTCTCGATGAGACCAAGCTGTCTCCAGGACAAGGTTTGCTGTGGCTTTGAGAGCCTTGCCAAGCAATGCACTAACTCTGGGGTTTTACCGCGGGACTTTCGAGTCCAACTTCAGCCTACAGCTGTCTTCAGATCAGTCAGATTTACATACTAAGAGGCACTGATTTTTGTCAGCAAACAGAGCAGTAGGTAGAAGTCCACGTATTTCACCCATGGGTATTTGCGTATCTGAAATACCACTTCTGTAACTTGCCTCCCAGGCAGACAAGTACATGAGCTACACCAGGCTAAAGTTATGTCTGGCCTGATCCAGTGGAGGTGAGTCTTGCTTAGAGGGGCAGGTTGGACTTGAGCCCTCCAGGTGTCTCCTCCAACCACTGTGTGTTTGAAGTGTTCATGCAGCTGTAGCTGCAGTATCATTTGCTTTCTGGCTAAACTTCCCATGCTCCTAAGCCTAAGTCAGTCACAACAACTGTATGCACTCATCTGACCTACT
>VWYK01047342.1:0-12094 GCA_013399775.1 Semnornis frantzii
GCCTAGGCCTACCATGACACCGATTCTGTAACTTTCTCTGAGGAGGAGAATGTCCAGTTCTGTGCAGATGCATTTGGAAGAAGGCAGCTATTAAGTGAATTTCTGACAAGTTTAGTTTGCGCCACTCTAAATTCGGCTTTGAAGTCATCCTTATCTGTTCACCCACCAGAAGAACTGGTTTCCTTCTCTTTTTCACCTTCCCTGTAGACTGGCAACAGATGAGCTTAGAAAATGCTCCATGTGCTGCTTGACATCATCTGCTGAAGAACAGATTTGGGGAGACGTCGAGTTTGTCAGTGTATTTTTAATGCTCTTTTATGAACGATGCCTTGACAAGTACTTCACTGCTCATCTCTACACCACAAGGTCTTAGATTTCCTTTTGGCTTTCTCCTCTTCTGCCAGTACCACTTTGAGATGGATTTTTGGGAATTCCAGCAAGTGAGTCAGGTTTGAGTGATGCATGACAGCAGATCAGACTCTGAGGGTGTCAAGGGCAGCCCCATGGGCAGAAAGGTCAGCGAGGAGCAAAACTTTCATTTAAATCAATGCAGGCTGTGTCATCATTGTTGGTCAAGTCTAAACCTCTTAGGTCAAGTGCAGCTCTTAAATTTTTCATACTGATGGTATATCCTACTCTTGCATCTGTAAGTGTCACACTTTGCACTGAATAGATCCTAGAGAAGTGCTCGAGTTTCTCTCTTGGGCTGTTCTTTACCTGTAAGTAATCCAAAGTTTAAGTAAACTTTAGTTTACAGGCTTCTTCCTGCATCTCATAATGCTGCAGGAGAGGGGTTATGTGACCAATACAAAAAGGGCTGCTCCACTCATTTTCCATCTATCTGTTCCTCTGCAGACACCCAACTCCCAAACATGCTCTGATTACTTGATTACAGAAGTATGAGCTGGCCTTAACATGACCCAGCAATGGTCACTGGCAGCCTAAAAGGCAGTCATGTACTGGGCTGCACCAAAAACACTGAGGGCAGCAGGGCAGGGAGGGGATTCTGCCTCTCTGCTCTGCTGAGACCCCACCAGCAGCATTACATACAGTCCTGGTGCCCCTCAGTGTAAGTGGGACATGGAAATGTTGGAGCAGGTCCAGAGGAGGCCACCAAAATGACAGGAACTCGTTTTGAGAGCTGAGGGTGGTTATTCCTGGAGAATAGAAGGCTCCAGGGAGATGTTAGAGCATCCTACCGGTACCTGAAAGGAGGCTACAAGAAAACTGGGGAGGGACTTCTGACGATAGCTTGTAGTGATAGAACAGAATCACAGAATTAACCAGGTGAGAAAAGACCTTTGAGATCATTGAGTCCAACCTATCACCCAACACCACCTAATCAACTAAACCATGGCACCAAGAACCACATGCAGTCTCTTGTAAAACACTTCCAGGGACCATGACTCCACCACCTCCCCAGGCAGCCCATTCCAATGCCAAACACTCTTTCCCTGAAGAACTTCTTCCTAACTTTCAGCCTAAACCTCCCTTGGTACATCTTAAGACTGTGTCCTCTTGTTCTATCACTGGTTGCCTGGGAGAAGAGACTGATCCCCACCTGCATACAACCTCCTTTCAGGTAGTTGTAGACAGCAATAAGGTCTCCCCCTGAGTGTTCCCTTCTCCAGGCTAAGGGACACCCCAGGATAAGGGATGATAGCTTTGAGCTGGAAGAGAGGAGATTTAGACTGGAGACTAGGAAGAAGTTCTTTCTGGTGAGGGTGGTGAGACACTGGAAAAGGTTTGCCCATGGAGGTTGTGGATGCTCCCTCCCTGGAGATGTTCAAGGCCAAGTTGGATGAGACCTTGAGCAAACTGGTCTAGTGGAAGGTGTCCCTGCCCTTAGCAGTGGGTTGGAACTAGATGGCCTTTAAGATGGCCCTTCCAACCTAAGTTATACTATGGCTCTATGAAATACAACCCTACCTGTAGTGGCCCACATTGTTAAATGATATTGGTATTTATCCAAATATGTTCTGGATCTATTAAAGCTTCTGCATGAGCTGAAGCCTAAAGGGCTGGAGTCTTTACAGGTTAGGTTTGAGGGCATGGTAGTGTCAACCATGGTGTGCAGGCACAACCTGACAGACCACATCTCTGGCTTGTTCTACTTTTACAGGAAGGAAAGTATGGCTGGGAATATCCATAGCCTGGCATGGAGACACTAGAGGAAGCCAGGGTGCAAAATGAGAGGAAATGACCTTGTGTTGCACCAGGGCATGTTTAGCTTGGATGTTGGGACAGATTTCTCTGCTGCTCCTTCTTTGCAGGAATGGTCAGGAATTGGAACAGGCTGCCTGGGGAGGCGGTGGTGTTGAAGAAAGGTGTGGACATGGCACTTTGGGACATGGTTTGATGTCCATGGTGGTGTTGGTTTGACAGTTGGACTCAATGATCTTAAAGGTCTTTTCCTCCCCAGACAATTTTATGATTTTATTTAGCCAGACACAGAACTGGAGTAAGTGGTGCATAATGCAGAGCTACTCCTGTCTTCTCTGTTTTGCCCAGGAGCTGTTTGCAGTAGGATAAAATGTTTATCTGCAGTTCTGGTGCTTCTAACACATTAGTTCCCAACAAATTATTGGATGAGTTATGCAGAGGGCAGGTAAATCCCTTTGCTTATGCACCTTCAGCCTAGGAGACCATAGAACAAATTCTTGAATCCTGTCATATAGGAATGCATAGACAGATAACAATAATTTTAGAGGCCACTGTGCAAATATTTTGTTGACAATTATCTCTCTCTGGGATAGGTAGTAAAATTAATTTTTCACTTTTTGAGATTACACCCAAAAAAACCTTTTGCAACAACCAAAATGTTATCTCTTTCTAACAGATTTAGATTATGTAGAACTTGATTTAGCTTAACTAAATAAAAATCAGAAAGCAAACATCCATTCCTGCCCTGCCTAGCTGAGGTTTTGCTTCAGGGATGTGTAGCTGTGTTTGGATAGGCTTCCTTCATCTCATACTATCACAGAATGGTTCAAGTTGGAAGAGACTTCAAACACTATTTAGTTCCAACTCACTGCCATTGACAGAAACGCTTCCTACCAGATCAGGTTGCTCAAGGCCTTATCCACCTGACTTTCAGCACTTGGGTTTGGAGCCTCCACAACCTCTTTTGGCAACCTATTCCAGTGCCTCACCACCCTCCTGGAGAAAAATTTCCTCGTAATGCCTAATCTAGGTTGGGCAGGGGCTTGAGCCAGCTGCTTTAGAGGAAGGTGTCCCTGCCCATGGCAGAGGGGTTGGATGATTTTTAAAGTACATTCCAACCCAAATCATTCTCTGAATCTACTCTGACCTGGCCTGGCCCAGAGACAAGTCTGACTGGCCTGTAGCTCCTCAGGTCTTCTTTAACTTTGCATTTGAAAATGGGCATTGTGGTTCCCTATTTCTAATCAGTGAGAACTTCGCTGGAGAACTCAGTCTATATCACCAAAGTATTCTCACTTCTACAACTTAAACAGAAGATGCTGTAGATGATGTGTGCATCAAGTCTTACCAGTGGTGTAGCCTGGTGTGTGCTGGTAGCCTCCTGAAATTACAAAAATCACAGAATTAACCAGGTTGGAAAAGACCTTTGAGATCCTAGAGTCCAACCTAACACCTTCTAATGAACTAAACCATGGCACTAAGTGCCTCATCCAGTTGGTGACCAGGAGAACTTGGTCACTGTTTATAATGTATGGCTTTAAATATCCATGAATCTTGTTCCTCCTTTTGAAAAACAGGCTTTAAATGTTGTCAGGGACTGTTCTGACTGGTCCCAGCTCAGGCAAAATTTCACTTGCCAGGCTTGATCTCCAGAGATCCCTTCAACCCCTACTATTCTATATCTTATTCTGTCTGATTTTATTTCTTAGGATGTTTTGTATCTTTTTGTCTGCTGAGGAAAGGCTGAGAGATCTGGGGCTGTTCAACCTGGAGAAGAGCAGACTAAGAGGGGTTCTTTTCCACCTTTATAAATATCTAAAGGGTGGACATCAAGAGGAAGGAGCCAGGCTCTTTTCAATTGACNAACCCCTACTATTCTATATCTTATTCTGTCTGATTTTATTTCTTAGGATGTTTTGTATCTTTTTGTCTGCTGAGGAAAGGCTGAGAGATCTGGGGCTGTTCAACCTGGAGAAGAGCAGACTAAGAGGGGTTCTTTTCCACCTTTATAAATATCTAAAGGGTGGACATCAAGAGGAAGGAGCCAGGCTCTTTTCAATTGACTCCTGTGTAAGGACAAGGGACAATGGATACAAAGTGGAACCCAGGAAGTTGAAACTCAGTGTGAGGAAAAAAATATTTACTGTGAGGCTGCTGAAACGCTGCAGCAGACTGCCTAGAGAGGTGGTCAAGTCTCCTTCTCTGGACACTTTCAGTACCTGTCTGGATGTGTTCCTGTGTGATCTGCTCTAGGTGATCCTGCTTTGGCAGGGGGGGTTGGACTCAATGATCTTCAGAGGTCTCTTCCAACCCCTACCATTCTATGATTCAATGTCTCTACAGAGGCCACTTGACTGCATCTTGACCTTGGGCTTTTTATTCACTCCAGTTAGGGAGCTGGGAAAAAGCTTTGGAAAACCACAGCTGAGTGAACAATTTGCAAGAATGGACTGAGGAGGAGACTCCAGCAGACTGGGAGAACAAAATCTTGGCAGGGCAAGCAGATATATTTATCAGATGAAAATGCAGCTTCCTCTTAGACACTGGTTCTGAACAATGTGGGTTTTGATACAGTTGATCAGCAGAGATAGGAGGCAAAACAAAGGCCACTTTGTCATGAGAGCATTGCAGCAATATCCCCACATCACAATGGCATGCAGCTCAGATTTTCATATGGCTTTTTGGCTCAGGCTGGGTCTAGGGTAAGAAGAAAAGTTGGCAAAAACAGCTTCTTTGCTCAGAGAAGAATAACTTCTGTTGATCAGAGATATTAGGAGAGATTTTTAATTAGATCTCTGCTGTGAAGGCTGCAGAGTTTAGGGAGTTCAAAACAGAGAGGAAATGTACTTTTCAATTCCTCATATTTGATCATTTCAAAGCCAGCGGGGAGCTAAGTCTCAAACCGATGCCACAGTTTAACTCTACAGAGCTGTTTTTTGCCTGCCAAATTTGAGTCACTGTGGTGATTTAGCCTCTTCTTGAGAGATTAAAATGATGGGAAGCTGAAATAGGTTCTCCCATTCAGTGACAGTGTTGTTCTTCAAGCATGGATTCACGTTTCCCCATGCTTTCCTGGAAGCCTGTAGGATGCATAAGACCATGGTTTTTAATCCCTCAATGAATAACTGTGGAGCTCAACTGAGAGTGACAAACTGCCTCACTGGCTGTCACCATAGAAAGATATAGGGTGAGGAGGACTTTCAGTCTCTGCTTGGGTTTAAAGCCTGCTCCAGATTCTGCTCAGGTAGGAGGTTAAAGAGGCTTTTGGGTAAGACCTTTAAGAGTCCAACCATTCTCTAACTCAAAGTCTGATGCTAAACCACAGGCCTCAGCATTGCATTTCTGCCTCTCTGAAACACTTCCAGGGATGGGAATTCAACCACCTCCCTAGGGTGCCTGTTCCAATTTCTGAGAACCTTTACAGTGAAGAAATTTCTTCTGATCTCCAACCTAAACCTCCCCTGGTGCAACTTGAGGCCACTTCCTCTTCTCCTATTGCTTATTACTAGGGAGAAAAGACCAGTTCCTGCTTGGCTCCAACCTCCTTTCAGAGAGTTGTAGAGAGCAGTGAGGTCTCCTCTCAGCCTTCTCTTCTCCAGACTAAGCAACTCCAGTTCACTCAACTGCTTCTCTCCAAACCCTTCACAAGCTTTCTTGCTCTTCTTTGGACATGCTTCAGCAACTCAGTGTTTCTTGGAGTGAGGGCTCCAACAATGAACCCAAGACTCAAGGAGCAGCCTTGCTAGTGCTGACTGAGACAGGGGGACTATCTTGAGTACACACAGCAGATAAAGTAAAACCACAAGTAATATAACCAATGGTCTTTCAGGAACTTGTATTTATTCCTTGGCCTCTCTGTATTTGAAAAGTTTGGCTAGAAAAGATGTTTGGCTGGGATGGGAACTGATTTCTGTTCAAGATTCCACCTGGGGAGCTGTGTCCAGTTGTGGTGACCCCAGCATAAGAGGGATATGGAACAGCTGGAGTGGGTCCAGAGAAGGCCACAAATATTAGAGGGCTGGACTACCTCTCCTATGGAGACAGGCTGGAACAACTGGGGCTGTTCAACCTGGAGAAGAGAAGGCTCCAGGGAGGCCTTAGAGCAGCCTTCTGGTACATGAAAGGGCCTAGAAGAAAGCCAGGAAGGGACCTTTGACAAGGACTTCTAGTGACACAATGTGGGGCAATGGCTTTGAGCTGGAAGAGGGCAGACCGAGACTGGAGATTAGGAAGAAATTCTTTCCAATGAGGGTGGTGAGACACTGGAACAGGTTGCCCAGTGAGGTTGTGGATGCTGCTTTCCTGGAGGTGTTCATGGCCAGGCTGGGTGAGACCTTGAGCAACCTGGTGTAGTGGGAGGTGTTCCTGGCTATGGTGGTGGGGTTGGAACTGGATGAACTTTAAGGTCCCTCCCTACCTAAAACATCCTATGAATCTGCACAGACCCTTCTCATCAGTTAAACCTATTTCAGATGTTTTTTGGGTTTTGGGTTTGTTTGTTTTTTCCTTTTTAGTGATTTATAGACACTCAAACAGTTGCAGCAGAGTTGCAGTGTATCTTAGAAGTCTCATATATGTAGTGTGATAGGATGGACTTGTTTTCTCCTAATCAGCTTTCAGGCCCATGGAATCATTGGACCTGTTGGCATCAGTGTTCAAAACTGATGCCTTCAGCCTGCCTGCATCTGCACAGGCAGAGCCCTGGTGATGCATGGACTGGCTCTGTGCACAGGAACAGATTTAATTTGTGCACTTAAGGTGATGTTCATGCATCTGAAGGGCCTGGTGGAAAGGGACTTTTTGCCTTTACAGCTGTTGGCAGCAAAGAAAAGCATCCAAACTTGACTGAAAACTTCTGCCTTATCATTTTACTAACTGCCTTTTTTTTTTTTTTTTTTTTTAGTNTATTACCTGCTTTTTTTTTTTTTTTTTTTGCTTATTTGCAGATCTCAGACTCTGGATACTGGCTGTGGGATTGCTTTTTTTGTTTGCTTTGGTTTTTTTGATTGGGTTTTTTCCCCCTTTTTGGATGTGAATTGAAGGCCAGCAATTGGAGTGTTGGAAGCAAGTGCCACAGGACTGCTCTCACCTTGTTTTGTTTGAACCCTCGTTTGCTGGGATACTTTCAAGGCCTCCTTCACAGTCATGTGGTCATCACAGCTGCTGTTCTTCACAATGCTTTTGACACCCTTAGCCCATGGTGAGTGAAGCTGATGTACATTTATCTGGGGGAAGGGAAGAGAGAACAGAAAAGGGGGAAGGATTTTGCCTGTGTCTTTTACCTAATACTGTGGGGTTTTGTTTTTCTAGGATGTTGATTTCTCTCCCCACTTCCACCCCAGGTCTTAGAATTCCTAGGCTACTTTATGAGTAATTAAGGCTTAAACAAGGAACTTCACTCACACATCAAGTTTTCTATTGAGTTTAACTACTGGGTAAAGGCAGATTCTTTCTGCTTTGTGCCCAAACCCATTCTGTTGTCTGTGTCACTGGGATTGCCTCTCCTGGTCCCTGCATGAAAATGAATTTCCCTTCTGTGAATACTACTCAGTAAGGGGCTGCACAGACCCCCTTTAGCCACAGGTCCAGGGTGAGATCTTCTCCAGCATCATGACAGACTCTGATATCAAGCACTGAGGTGTATGTGTCCATGCTCTGCTGCAGGATGGAGGATCTCATAATGGCCTCAGTGTCCCTGAGCTGAGAAGAGCCAAAACCAGTATAGCTGGTTGGACTGCCACCCTGTGTAACCTACCAAGCAAAGTGGAGTTGTGAGTTGTAGCACCATGCTGCAGGGATGGGCTGCATCTTAGAACTGAGCTAACAGTGCCAGGCACAGCTGTTGTGCTGCAGGGATGTGTGAGCTTCTGGTGGGTTTATCATGGCTGAATGCTGGGTGCTTGCCAAAGCCCCTCTGACTCCTGTCCTCAGCTGGACAAGGATCCCAAGTGACAGGACTAGAGATAATGGGTATAAACTTGAACATAAGAAGTTCTATCTGCACATGAGAAGGAACTTCTTTACTTTGAGGGTGGCAGAGCACTGGAACAGGCTGCTTAGAGAGGTGCTGGAGTCTCTGGAGGCTTTCAAGGCCTGTCTGGATGTGTTCCTGTGTGACCTTCTTTAGATGATCCTACTCTGGCCTGGGCCATTGGACTTGATCTTCAGTTGTCCCATCCAACCCCTACAATTCTGTGATGCTTTCTGAGCACAGAAGTCCTCCATCCTATTGTTCCTCCAACAAAAAATCATTGCTGACTGACAAGTCAGAGCCAACCAGTTGTGGTGGAATGAAGGAACCTATTAAAGAAAGGTGCTCTCCACTTTGCTCTAGGAGAGTGAAATGGTAAATGCCTTTGTGGATCTTGATAATTAAACAATCTGAAGGCTTACAGCAATTAACAATTGAAATATGCTTCTGGCAGTGCTGGTTTAAATTCACCATGCTGCTGTGGGTGGAAAAATCCTGCCTGAGAGTCACAGCAAATGAAAATGTCACAGGTATCCTAGGAGCCCTATTACACTATAGATGAGCAAACACCAGAGATGCAGAAACTAGGTGCCTGCAAACATTTCTGCCCTTTAAGTTCTTTCTCACAGTAAATACACAGAGTGCCTGCTGTGACTTTTGGAGCAGTTTTTGAATGTGGCCATCACACATCTGACCAAGATGTGTTTTGATGCCTATAAATGGCTGGTGAATGTGTCATCTATAGCAGCATGGGCAGCAGATCAAGGGAGGTACCTCTCCCCCTCTGCTCCACTCTGGTGGTCGTATCTTGGAGTACTGTGCCCAGTTTAGGAGTCCTCGACACAAGGAGGTCATGGAACTGTTAGAGATGGTCCAGAGGGGCCCAGAATTGTAATCAGATGACCATAGCACCTCTCCTGTGAACACAAGCTGAGAGAGTTGGGGCTGTTCAACCTGGAGAAAAGGTTTCAAGGAGACCCTAGGACAGTGTTTCAGCATGTGAAGGGGGCTACAGGATTTCTGGGAAGGGACTCTTGACAGAGTCATGGAGTGAGAGGAGGCGGCACAATGGCTTCAACTTGGATTTTAGTAATCCACTTTCACTGCATACAAAAAAGCTTTTGCATTTTGTTCAATAGGACTGAAGCACTGGAGATTCCTGCCTTATGGACTGGAATGGCTCCATTTCTTTAGTGATTACCAGAGTTGATATCAACTGCTTTTACAGACTGACCTCACTACATCTCCTAGAATTATAGACTTGTCTCAGTTGGAAAAACCCTCTGAGATCATCCAGTCCAATTTTCAATCTAAGACCACCATGACCATTAAACCACATCCCATGTCCATGAGTTCCCCAAACATCTCTGGGGATGGTGACTCCACCACCTGCCTAGACAGCCTCTTCCAATGCCTGACCACTCTTGCAACAAAGACATTTTCCCTCATCTCCAACCTAAACCTCCCATGGCACAATTCAAGTCATTTGCCCTGATTCCTATTTCCATCTCATTTCCTGCTTGTGTTTCATGACACAGTCCCTTCATCTGCCATGGGATTTATATTCTTGTTATATTTCTTAATCTAGTAATCTCCTAAATTTGTTGTGATTTTATTTTATTTGGTTGGTTTGGGTTTTGGGGTATTTTTTTAGGTAGTTTTTTTGGTGGGATTTTTTTGTAGGATTTTTTTCTTTTTCTTTTTTTTTTTTTTCTTTTTTTCTTTTAAGCTATGTCATTTCTTGGAGTAGATTGTGTGTCTTGACTTGTGGTGACAGGTGTGGAGTCAAAGGGTGGATGACTTCAGTGATCTGCAAGATGAAAAGTAATTTTCCAAGATCCTGGCCTGGTACAATACCATGGTGTTGATAAGCTGGAGAAATAATGAAAGGGGTAGAAGTCATGAATCCTTGCAGTTTCTCAGTGGTGATAGTAATCTGCTGTATCCTGTATATATAGGCACTGTACTGTCTAGTTTTGCTTGGGCTGCTCTGAATCATAGCTCAGGAAAAAAAAAAATACCCTTGAAACCCTGTGAAGTACTTGAGATAATGGCAGATTTGAGCAGTGGATGCTTGCTTTGCTCTTTGCTTGAATGGAAAATAGCTCCCAGCTTGTGTAGGTAACAGAGCTGAGACCAGTGTGGAGGCCCCTGGAAAGCCCTTCCCTTTTCTAAGCCCTGGCAAAGCCTATGAATCCATCTGTTGGGTAAAACTCAGCCTGGTGTACACAATTAGAGGATTAGGCAAGAGACAAAACAACAATACCAGGGAATTAACCTGTTCACTGTAACAAGTTGCCCAGGGAGTTTGTGGATGACCCCTCCTTGGAGGGGTTCAAGACCAGGTTGCATGGGGCCTTGAGCAACTCTGGTCTAGTGGAAGGTGTCCCTGCTCATGGCAGGAGGGTTGGAAGTGGTTATCTTCAAGGTGTCTTCCAATCCAAGCCATTCTATGATTAAACAGAACAGCAGACCCCCAAAACACCAGCAACAACAAAACCCCTCAAAGTATTTGTCATCCTTTGTGAGGGCTCTTGCACCTCTGCCTATTTTTTACCTCTGTTTGGAAGCTTTTCCCAAAGCAATCCAAAAGCACAGGACCCTCAGGAAAGTGTTCCTCTTTGTATACCTGAGAAAAGTGATCCTTTTTGCTTGTAATGGGTGGATTTCCCAAAGGCATTTGTTCTGGAATGAGCAGCTGTTCTCCTCTTCCTCAGCCTTCATCCCCTTGACCTCAAACAAAGAGATTTCTCTTTCCCTACAAATGAACCCTGTCAAAGTTCACTGGAAATGAGATGGACGTGACAGGCAGCAGCTCAGTTGGAGGGACCTACACCTGCTCTCATACATTGCTGTCATGCACATGTGTCCTGAGAGCTGAGATTTAAAACTTCCAGACTGCTGGTCCAAAGTAAGAATAGAAAGCAAAGGAATACAAGAACAGGGCAGGAAGGAGGTCACAGCCATCACTGTGTGGTGACATTTTGTATGGCTCCAAACAAGAAACTTACTTTAGACTTTGGAAAAGAACTGAAGGCCTGTTGCAGGCAATGCTCTTTACCATGCAATCAGATTGACTTTTTGGTGTGAGAATTGATCCTTTTTAAGAACTGTGTTTTCTGCATAACTTCACAATGAGCAGCAAAGGAGGAATGCTTCTCTTGTTCTGGTGGTGGTCTATTTTTTTATTTTTTTTTTTATTTGAGCAACCAATGATTACTCAGATAAAATCAAGAATACAAGTTGCTCACTTTCTGTTGCAGGGTTGAGGGGAAAGCAATGAAATCAGTCATGGTGACCTCATGGCTGCTCATGACTTGGATGGGTGGATGCTTCACTGGGTAGAAAACTGTCTGGATGCCTGGGCCTAGAGAGTGGTAGAGAGTGGAGTTAAATCTAGTTGGTGACTGGTCACAAGTGGTATTCCCCAGGGTTCAGTGTTGGGACCAGTTCCGTTTAACACCTTTATCAATGTTCTGGATGAGCAAACCGAGTGCTCCTTCAGCAGGTTTGCAGATGGCACTGAGCTCAGAGGAAGTGCTGACCTGCTTGAGGATAGGAAGGTTCTACAGAGGAACCTGGACAAGCTGGATTGATGGGCTGAGGCCAGTTGTGTGAGATTCAACAAGGCCAAGGGCCACATCTGGTACTTGGGCCACAACAGATCCATGACTGCTCCAGGCTTGGGGCAAAGTGGCCGGAAAGTTACCCAGGAGAGAAAGAACTGTGCTGCAGATCAGCCTGTGTGTGCCTAGGTGGTCAAGAAGGCCACCAACATCCTGGCCTTGATCAGCAATAGTGTGACCATCAGGACCAGGGAAGGGATTGTCCCCCTGTATTCTGCACTGGTGAGGCCATGTATTGAGTCCGGGGTTCAGTTTTGGGGCCCTCACTGCAAGAAAGAGACTGGAGCAGGTTCATGGAAGGGCAGTGAAACTGGAAAAAGGTCTGGAGAACAGG
>VWYK01047346.1:0-10320 GCA_013399775.1 Semnornis frantzii
AAAAAAAGAAAAAGCCTAATGAAGCGTATTCTTCAGTCACCTTCTACCAGGCTATGAAAGAAAAAAGATTAATAGTTACCTCTGTCTTTAGATCATTTTTGGGAAATAAAGAATCACTAACAACTCAAATTCCTTTACATATCAATATATCAAATGCAAATTAAGTGAACTTTCCAATGTTAGAGCAGTGACCCCTGAGTCAAGATTTTCTGTTTCCAAGGTGTCTCATTCTTGCTGACTGCCTTTCTGGCATAATGTATGGATTTTTTGTGGTGCAGTACTTGCTGGAGAATGAATGAAGGCCTCCTGTCTCGTTTATCCTACTGTCACACTTGGGATTTGAACTGTGTTGCCCCAAAAGAAAGTCCAGTGCTCTCACTTTCAGTTTTAATCCTTCATCATTAGACTTACTATTCCTGTTCTCTGTTGCATACATTTTCTTTTTTCTTCAGCTACAGAACATAGTGATGGGTTTTGAGGGTCAGTAAGAGTGATTTTGAACAGTAGCTAACACTTGAACGGTTGTGCTTTTGAAGATCTCCCTTGTTATAAATATTTTGTCTCTTAGAATGAGAAAGAAGATTGATATTTGTAATAATTTAACTTCACTTCCTCCATATACTGTCTTGCTTTGCAGTTTGAATGTTGCCTTTTTGTATTGTCTTTGTCTGAAAGACAAAATAATTTTATATGCTACCAGTTTGCTCTGTTTTACAAGGAAGAAATATTTTCTTTCAAAGTCATTTATTCTGCAAAGTTACAAAACAAGTCTTCCATGTTAAATGAAAGCACCATGGCTTAGCAGGAATGTATTTTCTCTGTTCTCTTAGCTCTTATGAAGTGTATTTTGTCGCCAGGATTCTGCTGGTTTTGTGAGATTCAATACATAATTGGAACAGTTACAATCAATCAATATGAAGTGTTTTATCTGGTGTATTTTTCTCTTAAACCATTATTTATTTAAATAGCAGTAGTTTACATTAGAGGTTACACTTGAAATTGTAAAATAAGTCAACAAAAATGAGTTCATAGATGTCTAGAAAAACGTACTGGCCATGGCTTTGCATGGTACTGTATTAACAGGGGAGAGTAAGGAGGCAGAGAGAAGTGAACAGAGACAATTTCTGTTCCTGTTAACTACACAATTCAGAAGTTTAGAGCAGCCAAGCAGTAAGCATACATGTGTGTGAGAGCAAAAGCAGACTGCAGTGTAGAGAGTTACAAGGCTTCTGAGCTGTTGCAGAAAAGGAGGAATGATGCTCAGATAAACTGAGACTTTTTGTTCAGCCTGGAGAAGAGAAGGCTTTGAGGAGACCTTGTAGTAGTCTTCCAATATCTGAAGGGGGCCTACAGGAAGGCTGGAGAGGAACTATTTACAAGGTGTTGTAATGACAAGGGGCAATGGGTTTAAACTGGCAGAGGGGANAAAACCAGCTGGGTTCACTCAAGCCACCTTTTATCAGTGTCTTGCTAAATTGATTGCTGTAGCACTAGTGTGTCTGAGGACTGCCACCACAGTTCTTTCTCTTCTTACACTGCAGTCAGCTGCAGTATGGGGGCATAAAATGAAGCCCAGCTTGAAAAGAGAGCATGTGTTTTTCTCTTGGTCATAATTTAGCACATACCTGTACTGTATTTTTGTTACTACTGCTGCTAGATGGAGTCTTACCACAAGTCTGATTTTATAGATGGCACTCAGTTCCTAGAGCTGATTGGTCATGTTAATATTTTAACCTTTAAAAAGTTAGAAAATTTCATATTTGTAGAAAAACTTGGGGGGGGAACAGACTTACCATAAAACTTCAACCACCAGAAGGCAAATAAAAAACATATTGCTATTGAACAAAACAATTGTGGGGCCTGATTCAGGAATCCTGTATGGGCAGCCTTATGAAAAAAAATACAGCAGTCCTACTAATTCCTTTTCATTCTGAAGGACAGAAGAGATGAAGGTGAATCTATTCTATCATAAAGCACTTCAGAAATCTATTGTGGCACTAACTAGCAGTTAAAGAACTTGAGACGCGCTTGAGTGGTCCTGGATCTGCACATTCTAAAATACATGTACTTTACGGGGGGGGCAGTTTTGTTTTGTTTGTTTTGTAGAAGAGGGTCATTTTGCATGACCCACAAACAGTAGACTTGGTGCAATGGAGGTAATTTCTGGGTTGATATGTCTGAGGAATTGAAAGCAGAAAGACTAGTAATTTTTTAAATTGGATTAGTCTGCAGTAAAATTTTAGCTTTGAATCACAATTTCCTTTTCTCTTGATCCCTTCTCCCCACAGAGAACTTAGGGTGCTAGCTGTAACCAGATTTCTGATTACATGGCATAGGCATTTACAGGCCATTACTGATGGGTGCTTTATAGCCTCTGGCTGTTCAAGCTGAGAAGCAAGCTGTGGAACTTTTTCAGTGGTGTATATTAGCTCAAATTCAACATTGCACTAACACACTGCTTGTAACTGGTTTCAGAGGCAGGTACGATGAATTCCCACCTAGATACAAAAGACCACATAGATATACAGGAAGAGTAAATACTTCCTGGACCGCAGGGATGAACACTTTCTGTTGACGTGCTTGATTATCTCAGTTCTATTTATTTATCGAAATAGAGTCTGCATTAGACATACTGTTACAATTTGCCCAAGTCTTCCAAATATCAACTAAGCTGCATCTACTGAATGATCTGGAGATTCATACTAGATGTTTCTGGTGAGAAACTAGGTTCATTAATATTAAATCACTTAATTGTCGTCAGTTCATCTGTGAAGGCAAATCTGTCCTGCATCAAGCGTGAGCATTTGTCATTTCTGTGAATTGGTAACGGTACACTATTTGTGTTAACTTTAGGCCTGTTTTGAGAGGATGGACAGTAACTAGTCTGGGCATAGTTAGGGAATTGCTGGTATGCCAGATCAAGCATTGTTCAATTCTGCAAGAGCAAAGTGGCACCTACAGAATTTTTTTTAACTGATTTGTCCTGACGGAGCATATTTGTACCAGCTCAGTACTCCAACTGAAAGGGAAGAATATCTGCATGGAATCAGACTAAAAATGTGTCATTCTCTTCATAACACAAACTTATGCTGCCAAAAGTGTAGTAAGAACACAAGTATACAGGGATACTTATTACCGCAAGATATCACCACAGTGGTTGGTAGTTCATTATGTAAGGATTTCCAGAGCTTTTTGTTGTCTCCACCTGCTTTAAATAGTTCTGTGTTTTGTTGCTTTGTTTTCTTTACACAGTCTTTTTGGCTCACCTATTAATTTACTGCCCAGCACATCTCTGAGAATGAATAAAATTATGTGAAAAACTGTTTCTTCTATTTTAGAATTCTTGCTTAATTAAAAATCTGTTGATGTTATGGAAAAAGTTGCACTTCTATTACCTAAGTAAGGTTAATGAAGGTTGGTTAATCTTTGCCTTCCATGAGCAGTACATAAAGAATGATGAACCACTGTCTCAGGTGTGTGGGTTTTTTTTTAATTACTGGTCATAGATATTGGCTACCTACCAGTTCAGAATGGCTAGTTTGAAGTTTGACATGCTGATAAAGTAACTCAGTGTTTGTGGTATTATTTCTGAAATGTCTGGATAGCAGAACTATATCAAGGGAGAAAACCAAACAGATACGTCTCATTTAACTGAATTTTTCTGCCACAATAGCCTGAGGAGATATTAAGGTACAACTTTAATTAGTTGTGAATTGCCATGTGTGGTGTGGTCGCTGAGGCAATATGTGTTTAAGTCCCAACTGTTATTTTGTAGACACTTTACATAAACATTGGCCAGAAGAGCATATACAAGTTGAGTAATGTTTTGTGTTTGTTTCTCTGTAGTCTGCAAGAGTTGTGTTGTTTTTTTTTTAAATACTGGGCTGACCTTAAAATCCAAGAAGTGTCACTTCAGTGCCTAGCCTGGCAACAATATTGATGCTAAGGTTCTTCTAAAAAAAAATCTGTATTCTTAAGTCCTTAACAACAATGTAAAATTTTACCAAAAATGTTTTCATTAGGGTGATGTAAACCAGTGATTTCAATAAGGAAACTTGAAGGAAATCAAGGATTAAAATAACAAGAGTGTCGACAGTCTACTCAGTACATTGCTTAATACTAAGTACTCCTAGCTCTGTCTGTGCTGAGCTGTTACTGTAAAAAACATTTCTCCAGGTTCAAGCTGAACAGCATGTGTAGTGTCTGTAACAATTTGAGTCCTTGGAGATGGAATTGGTTGAACAAAGTAGTCTATTGAGATAAATGTAGGGGATTTATTCACATGGAAATCACTCTTGGCAAGCTGATGCAAAGTATGAGTGAGAGAGGAAACAAAAAGGAGTCACAGAGGCCTGCACTCTCAACACCAATAAATCATCAGAGCTTCATTTTTCACAATACATGTAAGATACTTCACATCAATCTCACCCTAAGTTTTAAGAGGTGGTGAGACTTAGTCCTACAGTGAAAGATTACTTTAATTAGAAACCTGGTTCTCCTTTATGTGTCTAAACAAACCAATTTGTACTATTATAACCCCGGAGTTTCAAGTGAAGCAATTTTCATCTTCTGTAAAAACCCATACATATTGTTCTGTAGTACTGAAAAGTTGGATGAGTCTATTCAATTCAGTAAAGAGGGTATGCAGAGCTAGCCAGTACCAGCAAAGGCCTGGTTTTATACCTGGGAAATCTGTGTTTTTCTGAATTTTGTTGTGTCAGATTTGTGCTTTAATTATTGAACTCATTTGATGGAAAATGCTTATAAAATGAAATATGTATTAAGCTGACCTATATCTGACTGGCTTGCTGTACTTACTGCTAATTGGTACACCAATACTTCGAGCTGTAGCTTATTGTAACTTGTGGCATCTTGCAACCAAACTTCTTAATACTTAGTTCCATAATACGGCACCTGAGCTGTACAGAATGTTGTATGGATAGGTCAGCTTTTTGAGGCTGTAATTTAGAGAGTTTCTTGATTTCACTGGTGCTAGAGGAAAATAAAGATCTATCTATGGGCTCTGAATTCACAAGAGCTAGTTAGAATGGTATGTCAAGTTCAACTGATTAAAATAATCAGGAAAATTCTTACTCACACAGGTGTCCAATAAATGAGTTTTTCATCATAAATGATGGTGTCACAGCAAGAAGCTAATCTAATTTAGAAGTACAAGTCAATTTTGCCGAAGTAGAAGAGGCATGATGAAAGGAATTACTTTCCAGATGAGATGAAACTGCTGGCTTTGCTGGCTCACCTAAGTAACTTTGCTGGTGACAGGATTACACCATGGTATGCTTCTTGGCATATTACACCCTGAATCTCTAAGGGAGATGGAAAAACAAGCATGAGTTGCTGTCTCTGGAATACTTACTATATCCACACAGGAATTTGGAGTTACCCAGCCTTAGTGTGTTCATAATGCTCACATACCCACTTATCAAAAATTACAGTAAAGCTAATTTGAAGAAACCATAGCTGGATTAAGAATCTGATACTACAGATCTCTTAGCTTGTGTCTGGAGTTGAACAGGCTAACAGCAGCAACAGCACCATTTGATAATTCTGGCATATTGTGATAGGGAAAAGAAACTGAATGTATTATTAGTATAATAAAGCACTGCACTATGAACAGTTGGAATAAAAAAACTACATATAAACCACATTTTTCCTGTGCCTTTTCTTCAAATACACCCTGATACGTATGATTGCAGTAGTGAGTATGTTTTTCATATAATACAGAAAACCACTGAAAAAATAAGAGTTCAGCTCAGAGGGCCTTAGGAACATCCCATTTGATAATTTTTTGGCAATGGCTTCATTTCATACAAATTTCTGAACAGCTGATGTTTATAAAAAGAACTGTACAAAGCTAGCTTATCTTTGACTTGTTTATTTTTATGTGAAAACCCCTGGAACTGTAACAGTTGTGGGTGTTACTGCAAGACCTTCCACATAAGGATTTCAGAATACTATAACTTCCCTGTAAAGCTTATTAAATTGTAACATAATAAAATGTCTCAGTGAATACATAGAAGCAAGTCATGGAGCAACCAGGGCTTTTTTCCTTAATCTGGTGGCCTGACTAAACCTGTGATGAACTCTCTATTGCAGGAAATGTAACAAGTACAGGAAGTGACAATGTTTAGAATGAGCAAACAGAATGTAGACCTTATATTGCCCTCCAGTATGTGCTGTCATCTTTTATATTTTTTCCTTCCTTTCTCTAGAAAGGAAGGATATTAATTTCTTAGTGGGAGAGCACGCATATGCCCAACATCTACCACACACTGCACCGATGTGTTAATAATTGCAGTTTGGATGTCAAAAATTGTTGGCATTACCTGCCCTAAGCAAGAGTTAGCCCTGTAAAGTACAAAGCATGAAGCCGAAGAATAATAAGAAACTTCCTCTGCACTAAATCAGTTTTCATAATGATGTAGTTAGAGTCTTTTGCAATTTATTTTGTCATTTCATTTTATTCTTGGCCTTGTTCAGGCTATGAATTATCTCAGCTCCTGACCACTAGGCTGTACCCTGTATTCAGTTAGTGTAGTATTAGTTAAATGAGACATTTGAGTTAATGTTTCTGTTACCTTTCTTCAGTGAAAATACCATTAGCAGAAGGATCAGAAATGCCGTTAGTGTCTTGTGTGAGAAAGGAGGGTTTGGTTGGTTGATCGGTTGGTTTGTTTGGGATTTTTGGTTTTAAAATTGTTGTCGTTTCGTTTTTTACCCCTTCAGTTGTAGGAAAAGAAATTCATTAGAGCATTAGGGAAAATCCTACACTGGAGTCAACAAAGATTCAATACCACAAAAGTATGCCATACAATAGTCACATTCAAAGATATATGGGCAGTACATCTGAAGAAAATGAATCTCGTATCTCTTAATTATTTTGTCATTTAAGGTTAAAGTAGTTTTCTTCTTGCACATGAATTTCTTCTGTTATGGGGGTTTGGAGGTAAAGGCATTATTGGTGGGCTTGGTTTTCTGGTGGTTTTGGGGGGCTTTTTTTTGTCTGTTTTTTTTTTTTTGTTTGTTTGTTTTAATTGAGTATAAATTAATAACAGCAAATGCAGCTGGCCAAATAAGATTAAATAGACACTGTTTTTCACTATATTGTTTAAAGAGAATGTTGCTCTGTGAAAATTCTGAGATTCCTTTCATGCTTAGGGCAGAATTTATCTTTGTACTGGAATGATAAGTGTGGCAACTCTCCACCAATTCTTGTAGATATTTTTGAACTGCCATGTACTAGCATGGAAGCTAAAGATTAAAAATTAAATGTAAAAATTGTAGTCTTAAAATATATTCCTAGTGAAGTTGTTAAACAGTTTTGAAAACAGCTTCCTTCATGTAATTGAATTAGAAGTATATGAGTCAGAGAAAGTCTATTTGTGTTTTTACTGATGTTCTAAACAGCTAGCTGTTTCCCTTTTATCTCCCTGAAAATCATATGTCTTTCATGGTGACCATCTTGCAATCTGAAAGTACCTGTTTGAAACAAGCCAATAAAGGAAAGACTTCAGTAGTGATGCTTGTCATGAGAATGTTCTTCGTGGCTTAAACATTCTTCAAAGAAAATCTTGTGGTGTGTCCTTTAAATGCTGATATTTTGTGATCAATATTAATACACAAAATGCTCTTAGTTACTGTAGTATCATAATTCTTTAGGTGTATGTGTGTCATCCATGACATGCAATACTCAACAATAAAAAGTCTGTTGTAAAGCAAGTAATATATAGTGGAATATTCCACTGGAGAACATGATTTGGAAGTTAGCAGGTTTGTTCTTCAGTAGATCATGAAGTGGAAAAATTTCAAGATTGCAGCCTGTAATGGTGCACGTGTCCCTGACGTATAAACCTTTTGACTTGTTTCCAAGGTTGACCACTGAGGCAAAATTCATTGTGGCTTCCAAAACAATGTCTAGTCCAAAATATTGTGTCTTACTAATGATACTCATTCTAATTTAAATGCTTTAAAAATATTTCTAGAAATTTATTGTACTTCAACACAGGTAATACTGTGGCCTACCTTTCTGCAGGATGGTATTTTTAGTTTGCAGTTTATATTAACAAACAAACAAAAGCAACCTCAAATCAAACAAACCAACCCCCAGAAAACCTCAAACCCAAACAAAACAAAACTTCAACACTTTTCTAGTGTTCCAGGAATTACAAAAATGCTAACCTACTTTCTCAATCTCACAGAATGTAACTCTGGTTCTTTACTGACCATATTGTTAGCCTTTGAACAAGAGTTCAAAGTAGACAGATCTGTTGAAACAAGTTGTATTTCCAGTTTGTTTCTACAGAGCTAATGAGCAAATACTTCTCCTGAATTATAGATGAGAGGAAAATGTTCAATGTATCAGAAAGATATGATTAAAGATATTACCTGTCCAAACATGAGCTTTCTTGCTTCTGCTATCAGTGCTTCCTTGAATTTGTTTAGGATGTGCTCAGGCTTGTGAATAGAAATATCTTCACAAACTCAGCAATTCTTTGGAAGCTTAAGTATTTGTTTCTGTAGATCTTGAACATGAGCCAATGATGTGTGCTTGCAGGCCAGGCAGCAACATCCTGGGCTGCATCAAAAAGTCTTGTCAGCGGGTTGAGGGAAGTGATTCTGCTGCTCAACTTTGCTGTTGTGAGACCTCACCTGGGGTGCTGTGTCCATCTCTGGAGACCTCAACACAAGAAGGATATTAACCTGTCAGAGTGGGTCTGCAGAAGGGCCACAAAGATTTTCAAAGGGGTGAAGCACCTCTCCTGTGAGGCCAGGCTGAGACAGTTGGGGTTGCTCAGCTTGGAGAGGAGAAGGCTGTGGGGGGACCTTATCGTGCCCTTTCAGTACATAAAAGAGGGGGCTGTAAAAAAGACAGGGATGGTCTCTTTAGCATGGCCTGTTACAACAGGACAAGGGGGCTTTAAAAGAGGAGATATGTTTAAACTAGATCAAGAAAAAGTTTCTTTACACTGAGGATGGTGACAACTGGAAGAGGTTGTCCAGAGAAGTAGTGAAAGTCCTATCTCTCCAGTCATTCCAAGTCAGGTTGGACAGAACTCTGAGCAACCTGATCTACTTAAAGATGTCCCTCCTTATGGCAGGGCAGTTGGACTACATAATATTTAAAAGTCCCTTCCACCTAAACCATTCTATGATCTTAGACAACTGCTTCCACAGAGCAGTGACAGTGGGAGAATATTTCATGTATCTATCTTTCGTATTGTGATGTCTATCCTCTGCCCATATGTTTTGTTTTTTTTCATTTTGACAACCTGAAAAAAAGTCTCAAATGTACTTCTAATTAGATAACTCAAATTCAGATGGCATCATGATGGAGACCAAACTGTAACAATCTCTCAGTTACACTTGGCATAGTGTAATGGAGGGGTAATTAATTGATTGTGAGATGGTATTTTCAAAATTGTCTATTAATTTTGGTATACTGAACTTTCACCAACCCTGAACACTATTTTTCATAATAATCATGTTCTTCTGCAACGGTCATGGAAACATTATACATATGATAACGTAGGATCTAGAATGTTTAGAAAATAACTAGTGAAAATATAAACATTAATTCAACTGGAAGAGAAGATTCCTGCAGTCAACACACTGCTTGTCTGCAAGATGGACTCAGGAAACTCCTTTCTGCTTAAGGCAGAAGGCAATTAGTGAATTACAAGAGGCTTTATTATTTACTCACAAAATATTATTCCCCAACTCATGGGGTTAGCTGCAGTGTCAAACAGTACCGAAACACTTGCAGAGAGTTCTGTTGGTGTCTTCATAGCCACTGATGCTTCTGATTATTCTCAGGCATACAGGCTGCTGGGGAAAGGAGGCAGACAATCTCTGACCTGATCCTGATTTCTCTAGATGATCTGTGTACCTCCAGGACTTCTCATCTTGGCAGGAGACTTTCAGGTGTAGGCAGAATGTCTCGTAATGTGCAGTCTTGGTACAATGTAACACACTGGCTGCGCAGGCCAATTGTGTGGAGGTGCTTAAAAGCTGTTCTTGGTAAACTCAAGGCAGGCAGTTAAGGAGAGATAACTTATAGTTTAGCAAAGCATAATGCTGCAGAAGGCAATGGCAGAATCGCTGCCATAAACAGAAAGCAATGACAACAGGCAGCAAAACAGAAAGCAAGCACAAATATGACATCAGAGCATGTTGTGTTACCTGCTCATGTCTTTTGATCAATACAGCCTGAGACTAATGGGCCTTTGGGTACAGAATAGCCAATCAGAATGGCAGTTAGCCAAGCTTGACCATATTAGGTGAAGCCATTGGCTTGCTTTACCC
>VWYK01047347.1:0-10009 GCA_013399775.1 Semnornis frantzii
AGGCTGGATTGATGGGGTGAGGTCAATGGGACGCTGGGTCCTGCACTTAGGTCACAACAACCTCATGAATGCTCCAGGCTTGGGGCAGGGTGGCTGGAAAGCTGCCCAGTGGAAGAGGACCTGGGAATGTTGGTTGACAGCAGCTGAAGATGAGGATGTATGTGCCCAGGTGGCTACCAAGAAGGCTGCCAGCATCCTGGCTTGATATTGTGGCCAACAGGACTAGGGAAGTGATTGTTCTTCTGTATTCAGCACTGCCAAGGCCACACCTCCAATCCTGTGTTCAGTTTTGCATCCCTCCCTTTGAAGAAGGACATTGAGGTGTTGGAGGAGGTCCAGAAAAAGGCAACAAAGGTGAAGAAGGGTCTAGAGTACAGATCTTGAGAGGAGCAGCTAAGAGAACCGGTGTTGTTCAGCCTGGAGGAAAGGAGGCTGAGGGATGACCTCCTGACTCTACCATTCCCTGAAAGTAGATTGGAGCCAGGTGAGGGTTGGTCTCTTCTCCCAAGGAACAAATGGCAGGGCAAAAGGAAATAAATGTCCTCAAGTTGTCCAGGGGGAGGTTTAGGTTGGACATGAGGACCAATTTATTTACTGAAAGAGTGGCCAGGCACTGGAGCAGGATGCTCAGGAAGGTGGTGGAATCACCATCCTGGAGGGGTTCAGAAAACGTGTAGACATGGCACTTCAGGAGATGGTTTGGTGGGCATGGTGGCGTTGGGTTGATGGTTGGACTTGATCTTAAAAGTCTTTTCCATCCCAGATGATTTTGTGTTCTGAGTTTTTGTCTGCTCTGCTTCCTCCCCTAGGCCTGGACTCTCGTGGCTTCCTCATAGGCCCCCCCCTTGCTCAGAGGCTGGGGATTGGCTTTGTGCCCATACGGAAGAAGGGGAAACTTCCTGGCCCCACCGAGTCTGTCTCCTACACCCTTGAGTATGGCAAGGTAAAGCCTGGGGAGGACAGAAAGGTTCCCAGGATGGCAGATGTAGGGCTGGGGGGGGCATCAGCGAGGGACTGGAGTGATAGAACCAGCTTTGTGGGAGTGGTGCCTGAGCTGGGTTTTGCAGCCACGAGGATTCTGGCACAGCACAGGCTCTGGGAGCAGTGCTGAGCTGCACCATGTCCCAGCATGGCAGCTCCTGCCCCACGCCACGGACACGTGGTTTGTGTTGGCGAGCTTCATGGTGACCTTTTGGTTTTGGGGTGGGGGGCATTGGTTGGAGGATGATAAGACTTGGTGCTAAATTGCTTTCTTTGGCATTCAGGGGCATGAACGTGGAGTGTGTTCCTCACTCTTCCAGTAAGTGCTCCAAGTGCTCCTTTGTTGCATGGCTTCAGCTCGCCTCGGAACGCCGCAGCCTCCCCCGTGACAGGGCTAACAACTTGCTGCTGCTGGCACCTAATGTCTGTAGGGCCACCTGACCTCAGTGGTAGTTGGCACGGTTGTTTGGGCCAACCCCTGTGTGGGACAAGCTCCACCTGACACCAGATGTCGCCTCGTGATGGTTGGGAACTGCCTTGGCAGCGCCGTGCTGCAGCCCTGGTGTGTTGCAGGTTTGCCTAACTGGAGAAGTGCTTTGGGATAAGGTTTCCTGGTGGGACCATGTTGAGCATTAAGGATCTTGGCATGCCAGAGGGTTGGCCCAGCAATTACCTAACCTGCTCACTGTTCCCATGGCATTCCCCTGGAGCTGGAGCCTGTAGTTTAGGTGCTGAGTGTCGATCTCGCTGGAGACTTGTCTGGGTTCCACCACATGTTGGCAGTTCTTTACGTGTTTCTCTCTGAGGCAAGGCTAAAATGAAGCTCCTCTTTCCACCCTGCAGGCTGAACTCGAAATACAGAGTGACGCTGTGGAGCAGGGACAAAAAGTAGTCGTCGTAGATGACTTGCTTGCAACTGGAGGTGAGAGAAGCAGATGGCATAGCCCAACTATAGATGTGTTGGGAGCAGGAGTGGCTGTGAGGGTTGAAGCTCCTCAAATGATGATGTTTCTGGTCCACCTCTGTCATGCAGGTACCATGTGCGCAGCTGGTGAGCTGCTGAAGAGGCTGAAGGCTGAAATCTTGGAGTGCCTGGTGGTCATAGAGTTAAAATCCCTGAAAGGCTCAGAGAAGCTCAAGTCCATCCCTTTCTACTCACTGCTGCAGTACGACTGAGAAGGAGCCAGGAGAAGGGAATGCAGCAGTTTGGGGCTTTATTCAGTGGTTTTTTTATATCATGGGGGGGTAGGCAGAGGTGGGGAACCTACAATTTGATCCAGATGCCAGACAATCATAAGGTCTGTTTGTTTTCCAAGCTACAGATTAAGGTGGGTGAAGGGTGTAAAGATCCTTTTTGAGTTCGTTCTTTTAGGAAAAAGGAACAACCTGACTGGGTTTGGGGGATGGAGAGCAAGATGCAGCTTCACTGAGTGTTTTTTTTTTTAGGAGACCAAAGTGGGTTTGGACAAGATGGCCTTTGAAGGTCCCTTCCAATTCAATGCAGTCTGTGAAAATGCTGAGACAGAAGAGGTCTGATGGCTTTGGTTGTGGGGGACGGTTGATGAACCCCCTCTGTGTTTGACCTCAGAGGGTGGTCTGGCTGCTCTCTACTGTCCCTCACACCAGAGTAAGGTTGTGCTCATTAAGAATTAAACATCCTCCCAGCTCGTGTCCTGAAATCAGGAAGCAGCCAGCACAGCAGGGGTTGTTGGTTGATGAGCTCAGGCACCGTTTCAGCTTGGCTTGTGGTCTCCTTCCCTTGAGATTGCGGGGGGCTGAAGGTCTCTTGTAGGAAACCATCTGTCTTCCCCTAGTCCAGGGTGGATCTTAGCAGTGGACTTTGCAGCACTAGGGGCAATCTACATCATGAGTGACAAGCAGTGAGGAAGGAGGTCATCCTCAGCACTGTTCTTCCTTCTGCCCAGTAGCACTGGCACCTACCACCACCTGCAGCTCCAGCCAGTGCTGGCAGCGTTTCTTTAGCACAAATTCTCCACCTCCTGCAACACAACTGCTTATGCTGCTGGCACCCCTCTGCTGGGTTCTTCTTGGGGCTTCAGGGCATTGAAAGGACAATGCCAGCTTGGAGACTGATCTCATTGGTAGGTTTAGTGTCAGGCAAGGGTACAGGAAAGAAAGCAGTGTTCTGTTTGCAGCTGAGGTCCTGTGGGCTCACTCAGGTTGTGTCTTGGATGACATGGGGTTTGGAGATGTTCCCTAGAGCACAGAATCATGGAATGTCTTGGGTTGGAAGGAACCTTTAAAGCATGGTTTGCTTTGGTGCTGAGGGACATGGTTTAGTACCAGGCTTGCTAGAGTTAGATAATGGTTGGACTTGATGATCTTAAAGGTTATTTCCAACCAAACTGATTCTGAGAAGTTAAAACCTGATGTCCCAAAGCTTCCACATGCCTGGGATCAGGGCCAGTCTTCCTGTCCCAGCAGGGGCTAAATTTGCTGATAAAATAAATCTTGTTTTTATTTTTCCTAACCTGCCTCAGAGCTGTTCTTGCAGGAGGAACCGAAGCTATTCATGACCTTCCTGAAGGTTTTCCTCCAAGCCCAGGCTGTCAGTGGAGGGCGAGGCTGTCATTTGAGCCCCCCAGCCTTGCCACCCCAAGTGTTTGGAAGAAATCTCTTGTCAAGATGGAGCAATTCTTAAGCATCTTTTCTCTATGCCTGATCCCAACCTCGAGCTTGAGGGGGGCACCTAAACTGGTCCTGCTGGGTTGCAGGGAAGTGCCCAGCACCGATGGGAGTACAAACCAAGCCTCCACAGAGCTCAGGTCACAGGCTGTGCCTTTTTAAAGATCCATTACAGCTCTTTTTCATCAGCAGTTCCTGAAAAGCCACTTTGGTGGCTGCTCACTTTGTGCTGAGAGGCACCATTCCCCTAGGACAACCTGGGGCACTGTTTTTTCACAGCCAGGGCAGGCAGCGCGCCTGGGGAATTCTTGGCATAAGGAAAAGATCCCTACTGCGAGGGAGAGAAGGGGGAAGAAAAAAAAAGTTTAAAAAAAAAAAATCTTTTCCACTCCAAAGAGCTGTGGAAAGCAGCTGTGGAAGCGTCAGCCCTGCCAGTGCCAGAGCTGGCTGCATGCAGGGCCAAGGGGTGACATCAGGGAACGTGGGGATGGTGCCTTCACTGAGCAACTGTTGATGTCATTTGCTTGTAGAGACAAGGCTCTGTAGGGGTGGCTTCCAGGCAGGAGGAAGGTTTTGGTTGGGTTTTGTCCCAAGCAGCAGAAACAGAAGCTTGCTGCAAGCTCTCCTGGGGCACAAGTGTGCCTGCCAGGCTGCCCAGATTAGCTCCTTTTGAACTCGAGCTCCCCTCAAACCCCAGCTCCTCCACTGCAGCAAGGTCCCATCGGCCTGGTTGATAGCCTAGCCTTGCACCCCAGCTCTCTGCATCCCCCCCTCCATCTTCTGGGCTGGGTTTAAACCCTCCTCCCTGGAAACAAGGCTACCTCCTGCCAGCAGCGTGGGCCAACTGGCCTGCACAACAGCAAGCAGGATCCTGGAGGAGGAAGAGGAGGAGGCCAACTGGCCTGCATGATGGCAACAGGGTCCTGGGAGAAAAATGAGGCCAACTGGCCTGCATGGTAGGCAGGGTTCTGGAGGAAGAGGAGCCTGCTCCCTGGGGCAGCACTACAGGTCTCCCAGTGCTGCCAGCCTCCAAGAGCAGCATTTCAGGTGAAGAAGCTCCTCTAGACCTGCACACTGGTCCCTGGGTGGACCTTCCCACCCAGAGGGATGAAGGGAGAGTTGCCTTTCCATGCATGTCCTTCATGTCCCATGCTACAACCAGCCCAGTCTGGCTCAGCAAGTGCTGTGAGGTGTGCCCAGCGTGGTGTGGGTAGCTCCCACCTCCTCCCTCTGCTGTCCCACAGCAGGCAGTGACCTCACCTGCAGCCATCACCACCCTCTTTGTCCTTTTTCCACAAACCACTTCAGCTGAGTGACCTGGGGCTTCTTCCAGAGGGGGAAAAAGAAAAAAAAGGAGGGGGGGGAGGTGTGTGTGTTGGGAAATAGGAAAACAGTGCGGGGGGGAGTGGAAAAAGCCCCCCATTACCCACTCCCAGCCCTGCCTGCTCCTGTCCCCACAGTCCCCATTTACAAAAGCTGCTTTCAGCCTCTTGCAAGCCCACACTCACTTTTTCCACCAAGTCCTCCTCCAGCTCCTGGAGAAGGACTCAGCTCTCTGGCCAGTGCCAAGCACCATGGAGAAGCTGGCAGGCAGAGGGCAGTGAGGACAGCACTGGGGTCACACCACTCAGGCTCTAGTTAAAACATTTAATGCAAATGTGTTTTGACAAGTCCTGCAGTTGCTTCCCAACAGCACTGGAGATGAGTTTTCCCTTCCCTTAAAACACAGAACCAAAGCTCAGAGCTCAAAAAAAATCCAGCTGTGAACTTCTCTAGCTCCTTCCTGCTTCCACCCCACCAGGGCCCAAGTTAATGGAAGAAACCTGCTTGAAACCACAAGAAGCCTCTATGAAACCTTGAGGTTCCCTCGTCAAACCTTCCTTCATGAAACTGAGAAGGCTCCCTGCATTGAAACCTCAGGAAGAAGCCTCCATGAAAACTTAAGGAGCCTCCCACATCAAACCTGCTTCCATGAAACCCCAAGAAGGCAGTAAGCAGAGAAGCTTCTAGCTCCTCTTCACCACCTGCATCCTCACCCCAGGATTATGTGGCCTTCAGCTCAAGGGTTATGGGATCTACTGTTCTCATGGGCCCTGGCAAAGAGATTTGTTAGTTAAAGGCATTTTACTCCTCTTCAGACATCCCCAAAGATGAGCCCACACCAGTCCCGGGAGCACCGTCTGAATTTGCTACATTTAGAGGAGATTGCACAGGGGAAGCCTCGACCCTTGGGGTAGTGCTCAAAGAGTTTCTTCCTCCTTGGCCACCTTGGTAAGCCTCTCAGTGATGAGGCCGAGGTCCTTCTCTTTGTCCAGCTTAATGTAGGTGTCCGTCCTGATCGCATGGATCCCCACCCAGTCTGGCAACAGCTCTGCAAAGAGCCTCAAGTGTTTCTCCATCTCACCTGCCAAAAGAAGCAGCAGCCATCAGGTCAGACCTCAGCTCCCCACCCACAAGACCCTCCTGCACCAACAGAGAGATCCCAACCACCACCATCACCACCACTTTCCTACCAGAAGACATCTGGACGTTGTAGCTGTCAGCCATGCGGGCACAAGTCACCTCCAGGGTCAGGGCCTGCTTCTTCTCGGCCACGAAGACATTGCGCAGGACGCGGGCCATGGCCGGCAGCCGGCCCAGCATGGCGAGGCGCTGCTCCTGCCGCGGCTCCCGGGTCATCAGCGCCTGCAGCTTCTGCGCCTCCTTCGCATGGACCTTGGGGAGAACAGAGGATGGGGTCAGACCCCCAGAAAAGGGTGAGGGGGGGACCCAGAAGATGGGGAGCGGGACCCAGGCAGGTCCCCCCTCCCATCAGCAACATTTTGGCCAGGACTGAATTACTCACCCTCTTGAGCAGGGCCTGGGACACCCCTTTGAGAGCACTGGAGGTGCTGGCAGGGGATGGTGCTTTGGAAACCACCGGTTCCCCCGCACCGGCTTCAGCGGTTCTCAAGGCCAGGTTGGCAAGAGCTTTTTCCATCTGCTCATGTGGAAGAAAGGGGGAGGAGGAGTTGGGTTACAGCTGGGAACATCCTGAAGGAAGAGTTTCCCTTTCACAGCCCCCGCCCCCGCAGCCCAGTGCCTGACCATCCCTGCCTGACTAGAGACTAGTTTGAGGTGCTTCAACTCCTCTCCCAGCCCCAAAGTCCATGCTGATGGTTCTTCTAGCCCAAACCAAGTCCTACACCCCAAGCAGCAGCAGTACAGCCAGGCTTCTGCTCCCACTTGACAGCACTCCTGTGGCTCTACAAGAATCCTTCCCAATCCCTATCCACTAATGTCTTCCTGGTGGACAACTGGTTGAGGTCCACCAGCTACAGATGGAGACAGACCCTGGTCCTGACTCACCTTGGGAGTCAGCATGCCCCGAGCAGTGCTCAGCACCTCCTGGGCCGTGCTCAGCCTGTCTTCCTGGGGTGGCTGTGGCAGCTCTGCTGGGCTGATGTCAGGCACCTTGTCCACATTGAAACGGGGATGCCAGCGGGTCAGCTTCTCCTCTGGAACCACCATGGGAGGGTTGAGAGCGGCCAGGAATGCCTAGAGAGGAGTGAGAGTGGCATCAGGGGACATACACGCCAGGTGTAGGGAGCTGAACACTGCCTTACGCTCCCACTGTGGTCTGGAAGCTCTCTCATGAGGAAATTTGGAGGCAGGACAGAGACTCCAGCCACCATCTTCCCTGCCCAACACCTGTCTGTCAAGAGCACCCCACAGGAACCACCCATGTCCATCAGTCTGGATGCAGCCCACTCCTTCCACCTGCTTCTGCAGTGACCAGAGCCACCCCAGACCCCAAAAGGATGCTTGGGGAGGAGGTCCTCACCTTGTGGTGCTGCTTGACGATGTTGACCAGGTTGCGGTGGAACTCCTTCCTGCGCTCCAGCAAGCGCGACGCCGACAAGTGCGGGCGGCCGTTCACCTTCTCCTCTGCAAGGAGAGGCACCAGCATCACCCACAGCGACACGCTAACCTCAACAGCTTCAGCAAGGGCAGGAGCAGAGCTCTACCATGGGGCTGAGTCACTGCCAGAGTTGCTGCCCTTTCACACTCCAGCTTGCCCCAAATGTGGTTTCTCCCACTTCCCTGCACTCATAAGATGACAGCCCCAGGGACTGACAGATCCCAGCCAGGACCAAGCACACCCCAACTCCTGTTGGGCACCTACCTACCAAGCTATACCTACCTTCCTCCAGCACTGGCTCCAGCGTGAGCTGGTAGTCTGACTTCTTGATGCCACTGCCAAACGTGGGGATGTTCTTCTCCTGGCGCAGCTTATACGAGGTGGGGTACACAGCTTTGATCTGCCCCACATGCCGCTCCTCAAACTGCCTGTGACAGCATCCAGAGAGGTCAGAGAGAATCGTTTTGGTTGGAAAAGGCCTTTAAGATCATCAAGTGCAACCTTTATTGCAGGCAGGTTACCACTAAACCATGTCCCTCAGCACATCTGTGTGGCTTTGAAGCCCCTCTTGGGATCAGGAGTCCACCACTGCCCTGGGCAGCCAGGGCTGGGACTTGACAACCCTCAAGGGGAAGAAATTATTCCTCACATCCAAACTACACCTCCTCTGGGGGAACCTGAGGCTGTTTCCTCTCTCCCTGTCCCTTATTCCTTGGAAGAAAAGACCAACAAGCACCTGGCTCCAACCTCCTTTCAGGAAGTTGTAGAGAGCCAGGTTTCTCCTCAGCCTCCTTTTCTCCAGCCTGCACAACCCCGGTTCCCTCAGCAGCTCCTCATAAGACTTGTGCTCTAGAGCCTTCACCAGCTTCAGGAATCCCAAGGGTGACACCAGGGCTGGGATTATACCAACACCATCAGCTGGGACTCCAAAATGTGCCGCCCGTTGCTGCCAACTTACTTGTGCATCATGTCCCGCACCCCCTGCTTGACCTTGGCGAAGGTGATGGTCTCGGAACGGTTGAAGAGCATCCCAGCAATGGTGTCCACACTGCGGAACATCTCTGCCAGCACCTTGAACTTGTAGGGCAGTGTGAGCCCTGGGGGCACGTCCTGAGCGAGGGTGTGGAACCGCTGGTATGCAGGGACCTTCTCGCTGCTGGGAAAGGAGAGGGGTTGGGGTCCCCTTATGCACAACAGCACAGTGACCATGAAGCTGGGACAACCCTCAGGGTGCAGCCAGGGACTGAGACCAGCCAGGACAGGGGTCCTACTGCCACAACTACTAATCTCGAAGCCCAGGAGCTGCGTGCCCTCCCCAGCTAGGGGAGACACATGTCCCCTCCCCACCTCCTCCTTCCATCCCCAAATGTTTCTATGAGCATCTCGTGCCAGAACTAGGGACACATCACCGATCCTGGAGACACCAATGCCCCAAACCTCATGGTGGAGTCAAGGTGGCTTGGACCAAGCTCAGAGAAGCCCCATCCAAGCAGGAGAGCTCCAGCAGGAGATAGCTGTGACAGTCACCAGGTCACCCAAAAGCTTGTCCTCACCCAGCCTCTGCCACAGGAGCTGCCACTGTGGTGTCTCCAGATGGCTGTTCTCCTGGTGTGGCTTTGCCTCCCGCCTTCTTCTCACGCATCCGCTGCTCCAGTTGCCGCACTTGCTCCAGGTGGCTCTGCAACTCAGTGTTGACCCCAGCAGGAACTGGTGCCAACTTGGCCAACTGGGCCAGTGCCTTCACCCTCTGCAAGCGACTCTGCAGCCCAGCCAGGTCCTCCTGGGTAGGGGACACACACACAGGGTCAGAGGGCCCCAGCACAGAACACAAAACATTTGGAACACAAATCCAGGCTTGTTTCGTACCCGCTGCAGGCGCCTGGTTGTCCCGGGGAGCGCTGCGCCACGTTGTGTCCCTCCATCCTTTCCCCGGCTGGGAGTGCTAGCTGGGGGGTCTGCTGACAGCTCCCGTGAGGGTGACATCAGGGGACAAGCAGTGGGCAGAGATGAGGGACTGGTGTCCTGCAAGCAAGTGGAGGTGAGTTACCCAGAGATGCGAGGGGAACCCACCCACTGGGACCCCCTTCCCAATACTCCCTCTCCTCAGCCTTATGTTGGGGTGGGGAAAAGTCGTAAGAGAGGTCTGCAGCTTCTCTGGGAGGGGGGACAAGATCGGGGTTGGGGAGGGGGTATACATGTCTGAAGAAGGGAGCACGAACCTCTGGTGGGGGTCCTGCAGTAAGGGCGAGGGTAAACTGAGCGGAGGGGTGAGTGTCTGCATCAGGACAAATCTCGGGGGAGAGGGGGAAGGGCACGACTAGCGCTAGGGGAAGGGTCAAGCCCTTGGGGGTGAGGTCAGCACTAAGAGTAGGGGCTAAATCCTGAGAGGATGGGGGGAGGGTTCCCATGAGAAGTGGGACGAGCCCTTGGCGAGACGGCGCCTCGGTTTTACGTGCGTCCCTCCCCCCCGCTTTTAGGGCC
>VWYK01047347.1:14892-41716 GCA_013399775.1 Semnornis frantzii
CCCAACAGGGTGGCAGATCCAGCTGAGCAGCCCCCCCGCCCCCTTGTCTTGGTTGTGTTTGGTTGGTTTGGGTTTTTTTTGGTGGGTGGGGGGGGGTCTTGGTGGCGTTGGTTGTGCCGCTGCTGTGGGGTGAGCGCAGCTGGAGAAGGAAGTTGGTGATGGTTGGAAGGAGAAAGAAAAGCTTTTTCTTTACTGGTTTTTACTGGAGTGACTCAGTGCGTGGCGCAGGATGTGAGGAGGTTTAATTATAACCCTGAGGAGGAGCGGGGTTGGGGAGGGAAGGTGGCCCACTGCCCCCCTCCCCGGCCTGGTGGGGTGGCAGCCGGGTACGCGGGAGCTGCCGGGTGCATCCCGTGGGCACACGGTGACACGTGGCTTCTGGGCACAGGCTCACACGTGGGGCCCTTGTCCTCAGCTGTGCTACTTTGGCCCTAGATCCGTCGCGGGACTGCTTGTCCGCTCACCCCGCTTTGTCACGGGGAGTCGTCCTGGGGACCCGCCGTCTCCCCCGGCTGCTGGCACTGGCGGTGCCGCGGTGGTGACGTTAGCGTGTGCCCACCATGAGCTCATAGGTGGTTTGTTTAAATGTGGGGCCCGACCTGGGTGAGGGCTGTGTGATGGGTGAACAGCCTCCTCCCTGCTCTGGCTGCATGTGGGGGATGACTCAGGGGGGATCCAGGGGATTTCAAAACTCCACACCTAGGTGGGGTAAACTGAGGCATGCGGGGGACGGAAGAGCGCCCGGAGCACAACTTTCCCCTGGCCTTTCCGTCCCCAGCTATCGGGCTCTTCCCAAACGTCCGGAGGATGTTTGCTCCCGGCTACCTGCCAGCTCCGCAGCCAGTGGAGGGGCAGGAGCTGCCCCCACCCCCCGGCACAGTTTGGGGCAGCCTTCCCCATCGCCCCCCCCCGGCTTTCCACAGCTGGCACAGCCATGGACCCCCCTGTGCTGCAGGTCCATGGGCTGTATCCCCACCCTGGCATAGGGTGATGCCAGGCTTTATGGGGATACTGGGATGCGTGGAGGTGAGTGGCACATGGCCTGCCCCCTCAAGGGGTGACTGGATTAGGGGTCTGCATGGCAACCCGCAGGCTGGGTCACAATCCTAGCCGTGCTAGTTGCAGTGTGGCTCTGATGGGTGACAATGATATTGCCTCTCTGTGCCATGCCCCCCAAATTGAGGGGCTCGATTCAGGGTGAGGTGAGGACATGGTCCCTCTTGGGTAGACCCCCCCAAGCCAGGAGGTGTTGAGGAGGTCCTGGCTGGCTCTGGGTGGTACAGAGGGCTGGTGCTCAGCTGGATGCTGCCAGGCGTGTGGGCTGCAGCCGGCTACCTCCTGCGGTCAGGTGCTTTTTATAAAAGGAAGGGAAATAAAAAAGAGGGAGAAAAAAAAAAAAAAAGCAAAATGTTAAAAAACAACACACACACACAAAAAAAAAAAAAGGGCAACCCAGCCAGGGCTGCATCCAGGAGCAAGAGCTCGCTGCCACTTCCTCCTCTGGCACGCAGGGGGATGGGAGGCTGCCTGCAGCCTGCCCCAGCGCTGCCTGGCTTGAAGTGCTAGCTTCAGCCTCCCCTGGGTGCCCATCTCCCTGGGGTGCCCATCTCCATAGACTGCCTACCTCCCTATGGTATCTATTTCCCCGAGGTGCCCATCTCCCTGGAATGCCCATCTCCCTAGGGTGCCTTTCTCCCCCAGGTGAATGTCTTCCTGGGGGTGCCCATATCCACAGATTATATGTCTCCTGGAGGTGCCCCTCTGCTGAAGGTGCCTGTCTTCTCAAGGTGCCCATTTCCCTTGTGTGCCTATCTCTCCCAGGTGCTTTTCTCCTTGGAGTGCTTGTCTCCTCAGGATGCCCACCTGAGTAGGATGCCCATCTCCTGAGGTGCCTATCTACCCAGGACTGTGCCCTTTGCACAGATGTGTTTAACCCTTCCCCCCCTCACCATCTGAGTTGTTGCAGAGTCCTGGGGTGCCTGTGGAGTGGGTGAGGAGTTGGGGGAGTTTAGATTCTACTTGGCACTGCCATATGGCAGACACTGGCATGACCCTGAGCCGAGTGTGGGAAATACTGTGGTGGATCTGGGAATGTTTCGTGCAATGGGAATGTGGGTCCTTGTGTGCAGTTGGGTGATGCCTGCAGCTCTAGGGATCCCTTGGCAAGAGCTGTGCCATCCTGGCTTGTGCCCAATGTAGGGGCTGCAGCAGGGTCTGTGAGTGCAAGGCAAAGGGCTGTCTCCAGGCACTGGAGTGGCTGCTGCATTCCTTATTTCATTGCAAGAACTGCTGGCTGGTTACTGGGGTTTCCCAGGCTGGCAGCAGTGGCACCAACTGGCACCCAGCCTGTTGCCCTCCAGGGACATCTCCCATGGGATCCCCTGCGAGCAGGGCCGGCTGCTGCCTCAGCACTGGCAAGAGTGGGATGAACTTTCCATAAAAACAGGATATGGCAGGAGAACTGGTGGGGCTCTTCCCGGAAAGAGGAGCTGTGGCTGGGAACGTGCCCGCGGCTGGCTCTGCGGGCAGGGCCGTGGGACTCCGCAGGCACGGCCACGGGCTTGCTGCTTCAGGGCCGACTGGGTTTTGGGATGGACAGAAATCCCATGGGAAGGTCCTCCGAGGCTGGAGTTCATCAGCCTGCCTCCGGTTAGCAGCCAGCGGGCGCCGAAGGCAGAGTGCAAAGTGACACCCTGGGGTCACTGTCTGGCTCCCCTGACCCTGGGGATCCCGGCTGGGGGCTGCTTAGCTGCGAGCTGTAGGGAAGCAGCTTGGCAGAGCTGCCTGGCTCCGGCAGCAGATAACGGATCCAGGTGGATGTAGCAGGCAGGCAGGGAGTTAACGAGCTCCACTAATTACTCCTGAGCCGTCACAGGTCCCAGCAGAGCCAGTGCCGCTGCCAGTCGCTGTATGGACAGGAGGTGGATGGTGCTGAGGGGTCAGACTGCCCTTTCCCCGTGTCATTGGGTATGGATCTGTCCCTAGAAGCTGGCTGAGTATAGAATGGTGCAGAGTTTGCAGTGAAGGGGCTGGCACAGGCCCCAACCCTCTCCCTCAGCCACCATTCCCACGGTTCCCCATCTCGATTGCAGTGGGAGAGACTTCAGTGCCGGCTCTCCCCACCAGGTCCCTGCCTTCCCCAGGGATGCCTTCCCATGGCATTATCCCAAGGCTGGTGTGAACGAATCCCAGCACATCTCTCCCAGCTCCCCAGCACTGGGATTTATCCTTGTTAAGGTCATGGCAGTGAATTCCTTGGCATTTCCCCACTCCCTTGGGTCACAGGGCTGGGGAAGCAGGGATTTGGGGTGTGGATGTGGGATAACCTAGGGGAGCACTGCAGAGGTGCACAACATGGGCCGAATCCTGCCTGGGTCGTGCAGCAGAGGTGAGGCCATGAAGGACCCTGGGCGCTGCTGGCATGGGGAGGGGGGTCAGTGAGTGCCACGACCCTGTACCCACACCCCCACCTGGCTGCTTGTGGGGACGTGGGTGCAGGCAGACGGGTTTGGCCGCGGGGTTGCTCTCTCCACACACCAAACTGGTTTTTCTCCCCGTGCTGGCACTTTCCCCGCTGTCAGCGTGGTGGGGAACCGGTTTCCTCCCACTCCGAAGGATGGAGCACCCACACCCACTGCCGCCAGCCCCACTGAGGAGATGTGGGTGCCAGCCTGGGCACTATGGGTGCTCTCAAACTGGGCTGTGTGGTGCTGGGGGAGCTTCTCCCTTCAGCATGACTTTATTCCCCCCTTTTTTCATCTTCAGGCTGTTAAAAGCTGACTGAACCCAGTGCTGCAGGGAGCACTGACAACCCGACTGGCAGCTCTCCCAGTCATACTGGGAGCTACCAACCAGAGGGTCCCAGGGTGCTGATTCAACCTTGGGGTGCTCTGCATTTCTCTTCCCAGTGCCACAGCCAATCTTGAGCCGCTGCCGCTGGGATGCCCACTCTGTTCCAACGTCCCCAGTCCTGGGGGAGCTGGTGGCATAAAATGCCACGGGTGCCCAGTGATGCCCATGTGTGTCCCCAGAGTGCCCCACAATCCCACAGCTTTTGGGCAGACCCCAAGCCAGGCAATGCCAGCGAGCCTCTGTCTTCTGTGTGCCACCAGCACCACAGCTGGGACAGACTCACCCAAAGGACCCCGGCCTGGCTCAGCTGTCGGTGCCAGGGTTGGGGGGTGCCAGTGGCTCTGCTGAGGGGGTGCCGTCTGGCTCCCGCTGCCGCGGAGCCGTTCGCCCCCGCAGCATAAGGCTCGGCTCGGCTCGGCTCGGCTCCTCTCGCCCCCTTGGCGCGGGACAGGGAATATTTGCTCCATGAGATCATGGTTAGCCGAAACGGGGCCGACAGCCACCCTCGGCAGCGTGCGGGGAGGTGACGAGCCCTGGGGCTATCGCCGAGAGGCCACCAGTGAGAGGGTGGTCCCGGTGTGTCCCCCCACGCCGGGGAGCAGCCTGTGCAGCCCCGGAGAAGGTGGCAGCTGGGGACCCCGCCGTGGCGCCGACAGCTGGCTTGAGCCCCAATCGGTGCTGCCGCCTGGGATGTGTCCCGGTGCATTCCTGGATGCTTCCCCTGCGTCCTCTGAGGATCCCCTGCTGTGCCCAGGCTGCGTCCTGTGTGTTGTGTGCCCCCGAGCCGCACTGTCCATCGGCCCGGGATGGGCTGTCCCATTGAAACCCTGTAAACACAGGAAGGGTTGTGCCGGGCTGGTGGGACAGAGCACGTCCCCTGGCTCCCAGCCCATCCGCCCTCACCCTCTATTCCCAAGAGCCCACTTGGTCCCCTCTGCCTCATCTCCTTCCCAAATGGGGTGCCAAAGGAGCATCCAACTCAGAGCTGGCATCCCCAACACCAGTTCCTTGTTGTTGCTCTCTCCTGAGATTACTCCAGTGGGGTCTCCCCACCCAAAGTGGGGTCCCCACAGCCTGTCCCACTCACCTCCTCTTCCCAAGGGCCCACTTGGTCCCCTCTGCCTCATCTCCTTCCCAAATGGGGTGCCAAAGGAGCATCCAACTCAGAGCTGGCATCCCCAACACCAGTTCCCTGTGGCCATCTCTTTCTGAGGCTACTTCAGAGGGGTCCCGTCTGCCAAACTGGGGTCTCCCCAGCCTGCTCGGTGGGGACATGGGGACATATCCTTCTGGTTTGCAGGGGAAGGCCCAAGAGTGATGCCCTGGGACCCCCATAACCATGCACAAGGCATCCCTCACAGGGTGAGGGCACGGTTAAAACTTCTATGTCCAGTGCTAGTTCCTTCGGTGGGTGTCTCACTGTGGCCATGCCCACCACCGAGGCCTCATGGCTGGGTGTTCTCAGATCTGTCCCATGACTGGTTCCTAGCTTACACCAGTCCATATGTTGGTGTCTGTCACCACTGGCCTGGTGTGTGCTTGCAGGGAACGCTGTGTCTCCAGCCAGGGTGGCAGCTGCCCTGGGATGTCCCTGTCCCTGTCCTGTGGGGCACTGTCTCAGCCCAGCTGCTCTGAGAGTTTCATACTTGCAAACAAGCTGTAATTTAGGTCTAAAAATAAGCAAGAGGAAAGGTGATGAGGTGGTGGCACACCCAGAGCAGGGCTGGGTGCAGGTGAGGGGCTGGGTTAGCGCTGATTTGACTGTGGATGGGGGTCCCAACCTGGCCGTGGGGTCCCTGCAGACCTCGGCATGGTCTTGTAGGAGTGATGTGGAAATGTAGGGGATTTTGCTTGTGGCTCTCGCCCTCCTGTCACCCCACATACCTGGGGATGTTCCCCCAACCCTGTGCCACCTGTGTTGGTCACTAGGACTGACCCAGCCTGGACTCCTGCCCATGTCCCTCTCTTCCCACTGGCATCTCTTGAAGGCTTGAACCCGTCTGGGACTACCTGTCATTTTGGGATGCCTCTTGCTTTGGGCTGTCCCTCACCATGCAGGTTGAGGTACCACCCTCTGAGATCCTTGGGGTGGAGGGATGTCAGCAGGAGCCTGATGGGATATGGTGCCCTCCCCATGCCACACTCCTGGCACTAACCCTGCCCATACCTTTCCCCCCAGCCTGCCTTTTCCGCTTCAATGTCCTCTCCCTGGTGTACCTGCTCTTCCTGCTGCTCTTGCCCTGGTTCCCAGGGCCCTCCCAAGGCTCTGCTCAAGGTAAGTGGCTCAGCCTGGGGTGCAGGGACTGGGCAGGAGGGTAGGCAGCAAGGTGGGCATCACGTGGGCAGTGCAGGGGCTGCCAGCTGCTCTCCAGGAGGTACCTGCCATCCTTCCCCTGCGGTTTCCTCCCCCCTAGGCGGGCAGTGTGGCTCCGTGTGGCAGCTTGGCTCTGTTAATTATAGCCCAGTGTGGCTATTAATAGGCCTCCAGCTCCAAAATGGCCAGGTTTGAGGCCCAGCCTTCTTAACCAAAAACCTCAGGGCTGGGCTGTGACCACAGGGTGGGCAGTGATGTGCCACAAGCGGCCCCATCACCCTGTGAGGGCACGTGTGGCATGTCCTCCGTGGTGGGCATGGGTTGGAAATGCATCATTCGTGATGGATGCCTCCCCACCACGATGGGTAGATGTGATTTAGTGGGCACTGGGTGCCCACAGCTCCTCTGTCTCCTTGGCCTTTGTGCCAGGTTGAGCCATATTGTAACACAAGCCGGGCAGTGCCTGGCACGGCCGCAGCTAAAAGCTCTGCCCTCTGAATATTTCATGGGCTCCTACAGTCCTGCAGCCTGGATTTCACGTGGAGTTACAGGAAAAAAACGAGCAGAGGGAGAATTTTTGGCCCCAATCTTCTCTCCAGCCAGTGTACAGCTGTGGTGGGCCCACTGCCTGCCCCATGGACAGGAATATGGGCACACAACCCGGGGAGCCAGGTGGGGTGGGGGCACGGCTGCAGCTGGTGGAGGGTCTGACGAGGTTTACCTTGGCACTCACTCATAATGCCCCCTCACCCCTCTCCCCGCCCCTGCAGGATGTTCCATCAGGGATCAGGATGGGGATGATGAACTGCAGCCTGATGCTAGTGCTGGGAAGCACCTAGTGCCAGTTGTGTGGGAGGGTAGTCCTAGGTCCCTGTGCCACCCTGAGCCTCAGTTTCCCCATTAATACAGCAGAGAAGATCCTCTTAGGCTGGATGGGTGCACAGTGGGACATGCAGGGTCTTGCTGGGACCACGTCTCTGGGACAGACTCCTGGCATTTCTGGGCATGGCCATGGTGCACTCCTTCCCATCTCTTCTTAGGAGGTGCTGGGTCCTCTGGTGGGGCTGCTGGCACATGCTGGTGTCACCCTGGGTGATGGGTTGCCCGTATCTTTCAGGTCACTCTAGCCGGCTCCTCAAAGCTCTGCTGGCAACCAGCATCCTCTTCCTCGTTGCCCACTTTGTCTTCCAAATATGTCTCTACACACTGCCTGTCCTGGACCAGCTGCTGGGGCCCAACTGTGAGTACAGGGTGCCAGGGCAGCCTGCCATGGAGGTGCGAGTGCCTGCCCTCACCCCACTTCACCTTTGTTCCTCCAGGGTTCACCTCCTTCCCATTGTTTCCTGGGGCTGTACCCTCAAACTGGTGACACTGGGGTGTAGAGATCCCATCCGTCTGGGTGCTGGGGCTCTGTGGGGGGTCCCAGCAACATACTCAGCACTAGGGGTATTCTGCCAAGGGTGCTTACTGCACTGGGCACTGACAGCATCCTGAGCAGCCGTGGTTGTGAGGTGCTCTGGGAGAAGCTGGGAGCCTGCCCATGAGGCTCGGCCCAACTCAGCACCCTCCTGCTTTCCCACAGGCAGCACCTGGGAGGTCCTTGCTCGCCACATTGGGGTCACCAGGTAAGGACACCTCAGTGGTGGTTGGCTAGGGGCTGGCAGTGACAAGGGAGACAGCCCCGACCCCTGCCCTGCCCTCTTCTCTTTTCTCCAGGCTGGACTTGAAAGATATCCCCAACTCAGTGCGTCTGGTGGCCCCTGACGTTGGTGTCCTGCTAGTCTCATCCCTCTGCCTCTGCCTGTGCCGCTGCCTAGTGCCCAAGGCCAACGCTGCCACCCGCAGCCAGAGACCAGAGTCCCTGCAGCCCCTTGAGCAGGTGAGAGCCAACCCTGGTGCCATCAGAGGCATCTCACCCACCACATCCCACCAAGCCCCTGCAAGATTCCATGGGCAATACCGACTGATCCCTGACCTCTACCCAGGAAGGGCAACCTGGCACACTGGGGATTGGCATGGGGATATCCACGGTGGTTGGGGACATGGGCAGGAGCAGTTTTGGCCTTGTGAGTGAGTGGGAAGAGGTGGAGGGTTGGGTCACCATCACAGCACCTCATCCTGGCCGGGGTGACTCAGCTGTAGGGGAGTGCCGGTGTTTGCTCCTGTGTTGCCGTAGGGATCCCAGCAAACAGCCTGGCACTTCATAAGATGTGGCACCCATGCTGTGCCAGCCCTGCCTGGCAGTGCCAGTGGGGCCCAAGACGCTCTGCTCATGAAACTGGGGTCAGACAGGCTGACACAACCCCACAGTGGCGGCACCTCCCCAGCCCGGCAAACGCCCGCTGGGGCTCAGCCCCGTATTGGGGTGCTCCCCACTGCTCTGGGATGCTGCTGCCCAGCTCTGACCAGGCTGTAACTGGAGCACTGATGGATGCCTTTGCTGTGAGTAGGGAGGCAGCCTGGAAAAAAGCTGAGTGCTCGGAACCCGGGAGCCAGTGCCAAGATCGGCAGCTGCCTTTGGAGGAGCTTTCCAAGAGGCTAATGGGATAAACAGAGCCAGGAGCTGCACAGCAGCGGGCAGGGTGTCCCGGCTGTCCACCCTTGTTCTGAGCAAACCCCAGCATGGTGGGGGGCGGAAGGGACCTCTGGAGACTTTCTAGTCCAACTGCCCCTGCTAAAGCAGGGTCACCCACAGCAGATTGCCCAGGATCACAATGTCCAGGTGGGTTTGGAATCTCTGCAGAGCAGCAGACTCCACAACCTCTCTGGGCAGCCTGCTCCAGGGCTGCAGCATCCTCACAGCAAAGAAGTTTCTCCTCATCTTTCCACGGAACCTCCTGGGTTCCAATTTGTGCCCATTGCCCCTTGTCCTGTCACTGGACACCACTGAGAAGAGCCCCATCCTCTTGCCCCTAACCCTTTATCTCTTGCTGAGTATTGAGCAGGTCCCCTCTCAGGCCGCTCCTCTCCAGGCTAAACAGCTCCAGGGCTCTCAGCTTTTCCTCCTCCCCTCAGCAAAGATACTCCATGCCCCTCAGCATCTTTGTAGCCTCCACAGAGCTCCAGTAGTTCCCTGTCTGTCTTGAACTGGAGAGCTCAGAACTGGACCCGGTTCTCCAGATGTGGCCTCACTGGGACAGCGTATGGGGAGAAGAACTTTCATTGACCTGCTGGCCACACTCTTCTTCATGCACTCCAGGAGCCCATTGGCCTTCTTAGCCACAAGGGCCCATTGCTGGCTCCTGTAAAGCTTGTTTTCCCAGCTCCTCCACAGAGCTGCTTCCCAGCAGGTCACGCCCTCAGCTGTACTGGTGCCAGGAGCTGTTCTTCTGCAGGTGCAGGACCCTGCACTTGCCCTGGTTGAACTTTGTGAGGTTACCTCAAGTGTGGAATCCCAGGCACAACCAGGAGCAGCCTGGAGCTACGTGGTGTCCAGTCCCAGGGCTCACACCACCTTCTCACATGGCAGGAGGAAGAGGACACGGAGCAGGACGGTGGCAGGGCCGACAGGGATGCACCGCTCAGCACCAGGCTGCGGGTGACAGCTCACTGGCTGCTTTGGGCAGCTGGGAAGGGTTTGACCGTCCTGCTGCTGGCCTTGGCTGGTGGGTACAGAATGTGGGGGGCTGAGGTCTCGGTGGGCATACTGCTTGGTCCAGGAGGGAATGCTTCATCCAAAACGGTGTTCAGTCTGAGGGTTACTTGGTCCAGGGATGCTTGGTCCAAGGAGATGTTTGGTCTGGGTGATGCTTGGTCCAGGAGGGGATGCTCAGTCCACGGAGGCGCTGGGACCAAGCGATACTTGGCCCAGTGGGATGTTTGGTCCAAGGGGATGCTGGGTCTGGTTGATACTCAGTCTAGGGAGAGGCTTTGTCTGCATGATGTGTGATCCAGGAGGGTGCTTGGTCTGGGAGGTGGTTGGTCCATGTTGGGATGCTCAGTCTGAGCCATGCTGAGTGCAGGGGCACACTTGGGCAGCCACTGCCTGGCTGGAGGAGCCTCGGCCATGCTCTGACTGCCCACTGCTCCCCAGGGATCACCCTGCCCTCCGCCTCCTCCAGCATCTACTACCTGCTTTTCGTGGGGCTCTGCACGTGGTGGGCCTGCCACCTCCCTGCCAACCGCCTGGCCTTTGATGTCCTCTGCATCCTCGTTGGCATCTACACTGCCAGCCACCTCCTCTGCCTCTATGCCTACCAGACGCCCTTCATCCAGGGGGTCTTCCCACCCCCCACCATCTGGGCACGGTGAGTCCACGAGGAGAAAGCCATGCCACAGGTCCCCATGCCACTCTGGGTAAGCGGCCTGATGCCCTGTTTGGCCCCCATCCTACTGCAAGGTCCCTGTGTGCCATGCCAGTATCCAGAAGGCTCATTAGTGGGAGTCTTGGTTTGTGGGGTTAGTGCCACCTGCTCTGTTCCCGCAGGTTGTTTGGCTTCAAGGACATCGTCCTGTACCACAACTGTTCCTGGCCCAATGCTCTCATGCTCAATACCAACCACCCTTGGCCTGTCTATGCCAACCCTGGCATCCTTCTCCTGCTCTACTATACTGTGGCCACCCTGGTGAAGCTGCGCCGCCTGGATGCCAAGGTAAGGGGCTGCAGGTGCTGGAACCTGTGGTGATGCCCACTGTGCCCCAGTGCCCTGACTGCCCCAGCCCTGGCATTATGAGTGCATAATGGAGGGGAGGTGGGGTGCAATGGGGTGAACATGGCTGGAGGGTGTCTGAGCAAGGGGTTGGGTCATGACCCTGCTCCTTCAGTTGGTTTGAGCTGGCTCCTGCCCCTTGCAGAGAACCATGCCACTGGCACAACCACCAACAAGAAGCCCGGCAAGTGAGCTGGTGGAGCTGGAGAGGTGGCCCAAGGACACTGATTGTGTGACTGAGGACACCAAGGTGAGTTTGGAGTGACTGTACCCCAACACAATGCCCAGGCTAGGAGGGGAGTGGGTGTGGGTTGCTCCAGGGGTGCCAAGGTGGGCTCCGAACCCTCTCTGCTTCCCCAGCCCATGCTGTCCTCCAACACGGGGAAGCCAAGCAGCGACTCTGAGAACTGCACCATCCACGTCATGGCCAGCTCACCACAGCCGGGTAAGCTGATCCACATCACCTGCCCCTCCCCAGACCTGCCTGTGACCTGGGGGGTGGCTCATTGTCCCCCTTCCCATGGGCAGGCAGGAGGCGTCCAGCTGAGCGACTGCTCCTGCACACCCTGGGTCACGTCGTCATGAAGCAGAGCTACGTCTGCGCCCTCATCGCCATGATGGTAAGGGCCTGGGAAGGGTGCATGGTGGGACACAGACATGATAGGGACCTCCTAGGCTGAGTGGTGGCATATGACATGAGGTGCCACTGTTCACTGGCAGCCCAAAAAGCCAACCATGTCCTGGATTGAATCAAAAGAAGCAAGGGAAGCTGGTCAAGGAAGGTGGTTCTGTCCTTCTGCTCTGCTCTCATGAGATCCCACTCGGAGTACTGTGTCCATCTCTGGAGCCCCCAGCACAAGAAGGATATGGATCTAGTTGGAGAGGGTCCAGAGGAGGGCCACAAAGATGATCAGAGGATTGGAGCACCTCTCCTTTGAGGACAGACTGAGGTTGTTTGGTCTATTCAGCCTGAAGAAGAGAAAGCTTCAGGCAAATCTTAAAGCAGCCTTCCAGTACCTGAAGGTGGCTCTGGGGAAGCTGAAGATATGTGGTGTCTTGTAAGGACATGTGGTGAGAGGGCAAGGAGCGATGGTTTTAACCTAGAGCAGGGTAGATTTGAGATTAGGCATTAAGAAGTTCTTTACTATGGGGGTGGTGAGGCACTGGAGCAGGTTGCTCAGAGAAGTTACGAACATCGCATCCCTGGAGGTGTTTAAGACCAGGCTGGGTGAGGCTTTGAGCAGGCTTTGGTCTGGTAGGAAGTGTCTCTGCTCTTGGCAGAGGTTTGAAATAGGTGATCTTCAAGGTCTCTTCCAACTCAAGCCATTCTGTGATTCTGTGATGAATGTGTCCTCGCCTTGCCTGCCCATAGGTGTGGAGCATCACCTACCACAGCTGGTTGACTTTCGTGCTGCTGCTCTGGGCATGCCTGATCTGGATAGTGCGGAACCGGCATCACTTTGCCATGCTCTGCTCGCCCTTCCTCCTCCTCTATGGCATCACCCTCTGCAGCCTTCAGTATGTCTGGGGCATGGACCTGGTCCCTGAGCTACCCACACGTGTTGGCTTCATGAGCCTCGAGCAGCTGGGCCTGGTCCACCCCAAATATCCCTGCCTGGACCTGGGGGCTAAGGTAAGTTTGGTGTCCCCATCCCTGTCCCCAGCAGCACCCAGCTGTCCCTGCTCACTGTTTGTCCCCACAGCTCCTGCTCACCTTGACCTTCTGGCTGCTGCTGCGGGACTTTGTCAAGGAGAAGGTGCTAACGAGGAGGTGTCCAGCCACCCCGCTCCTGGAGGTGACCATTTCCTCAGATGCAGGTGAGGGCTCCTGGCGCCATGTGGAGAGACCCTGTGCTGAGCTGAGCAATCCAGAGGACCTGGAGAGAGGGACCCTGAGCTGGGCTGCGCATGCCCGTGGTGCAAGCACCCACGGCAGTTGGTGGGGACAGGAGAGACACTTGTGTGCCCTCCCCCCAGCTGCCTGCAACTGCCTCCCTGCCCTTGCAGAGTCCAGCCGGCAACGGGACGTGCTGAAGGCTCTGGGTGCCCTGGTGACAGATTTCTATGCCAAGTACTGGATCTGTGTCTGTGCTGGCATGTTCATTGTGGTCAGCTTCGCTGGGCGCCTTGTGGTCTACAAGATCGTCTACATGTTCCTCTTCCTCCTCTGCCTCACCCTCTTCCAGGTAAGGGGCACCAGAGACCTCTTCAGGCTGGAGTAGAGTGGCTGGAAAGCTGATGGGTGGAAAAGCACTGGGGTGGGGTTGGTCAACAACCAGCTGAAGATAAACCAGTGTGTGCCAAGATGACCAAGAAGGCCAGCAGCATCCTGACTTGGATCAGCAATAGTGTAGCCGTTAGGACCAGAGATTGTCATGTCTATTCAGCGCTGGTGAGGTCAGACCTTGAGTACTGGGCTCAGTTTTGCTCTCCTCACTCCATGCAGGGCATTGAGGTACTGGAGTGGGTCCAGAGAAGGGCAGCAAAGTTGTTGAAGGGTCTGCAGAAAAAGTCTTTCAATGAGCAGCCGAGGGAGCTGCAGTTGTTCAGTCTGGGCAAAAGGAGGCTGAGGAGAGATCTTCCAGCTCTCTACAACTCCCTGAAAGGAGGCTGGAGACAGACAGGGGTCAGTCTCTTCTCCCAAGGAACAAGCAACAGGACAAGACACGAGAAAATGGCCTCCAGTTGCACCAGGGGAGGTTTAGGTTGGAGATGAAGAACAGTTTCTTCACCTTGAGGCTTGTCAAGGCCTGGCCCAGGCTGCACAGGGCAGTGGTGGAGTCCACATCCCTGGAGCAGTTTCAAAGCTATGGAGATGTGGTGCTGAGGGACGTGGGTTAGGGGTGACCTGGCAGTGCTGGGTTCATGGCTTGACTCAATGATCTTAGAGGTCTTTTCCAGCTTACACCATTTGATGATTCCCCATCCCTGTCCATGGTGTGTCCTCACCGATGTCCCTGTCCCCACAGGTGTACTACAGCCTGTGGCGCAAAGTGCTGAAAGGCTTCTGGTGGCTGGTGGTGGCATACACCATGCTGGTGCTCATTGCTGTCTACACCTTCCAGTTTGAGGACTTCCCCATGTACTGGAGGAACCTGACAGGTCTCACCGATGAGCAGTAAGTGTCTCTGACCCACCACAGGGGCCCTGCTGCTGGCAGCCCTCTGGTGGAACCAAGGCATGGCCAAGGGATGTGTTGTACATGGGGAAACTGAAGTTGAGTCGCAGTATGGTGGCTCAGTGCCCATGCAGGGTGGGATGGATGTAGTCCCATGTTGGCAGTCCTCTTTCTGCACAGGCTTGGTGACCTGGGACTGGAGCAATTCAGCGTCTCTGAGCTCTTCACCAGCACACTCATCCCAGGCTTCTTCCTCCTGGCCTGCATCCTCCAGCTCCATTACTTTCACCTTCCCTTCATGCACATCACTGATCTGGAGCACATCCCCACCACTGCTCCACCCACTTGCCACATTCCCAGGTAGGTCTCCATAATGGAGTGACCCCAACCCCTGAGATCTCCTCCATCCCTGCTCTGATCCCTCCTCCCTGTAGATCTGAGGAGCTTCACGGGAGCCGGCTGCTGCGGGATGCGGCTGCTGCCGAGTGCGCCGGGGTGGATGACTCCGACACCGCATCCGAGGGTACTCAGCAACGCTGGGGTGGGACTGGCGCTTGAGAGGCCAGAGAAATGGAATTGAGATGACCTTTGAGTGCAGGAGGGTACAGTGAAGGGTTGGGGTGTCCTTCAAGGCAGGAAGAGGCTGGGAGGGTTGGGAAATGGATTTGAGGTGACCTCTGAGTGTGGGAGGGTACATCAGTGGATTGAGGTGACCTCCAAGTGTAGGAAGATGTGAGGGTGGATCGAGATAACTTCTGAGCCAGGAAAGGGCTGGGAGACTACAGGGATGGATGGGGCTGTCCTGTGAGCCAAAACTGGGGTGGGCTGGTAAGGACATAAATTCGGGGTGCCCTTTGAGCCAGGATGGAGCAGAGAGGGTGTTGGGACTGGATTAGGATGTCTGCCGAGCCAGGGAGGTGCTAGGAGACTATGAAGATGGATTAGGGTATCCTCCATTTGTGGAAGGTTGTGGGGATGGATTGGAGTATTCTCCAAGCATGGGGAGGATACAGGGATGTGTTGGGATGTCTGCTGAGCTAGGGTGGCTGCAGGAGTGTCCATGATAGTCTGTGTCTCTGCAGTGCCCACCAAGTGGGGGCTGGTGCTGGAGCGCCTGATCGTGCTGGGCTGGACCTTCTCGGACATGCTGACCCGCATTCAGGTCTTTGTGGGGCGCCTGCTGGAGCTCCACATCCTCAAGCTGGTGGCTCTCTACACTGTTTGGGTGGCCTTGGAGGAGGTACCAGCCCTGGAGTGCTGGGGTTCGGGGGTGGGGCTCAGCTGGGGAGCCCATGGTCCTAACGTGGTTGGTACATCATCAGGTGTCGGTGATGAACTTCTTGCTGGTGCTGCTGTGGGCCTTTGCCATGCCCTACTGCCGCTTCCGCCACATGGCCTCCTGCCTCTCCACTGTCTGGACCTGCATCATCATCGTCTGCAAGATGCTCTACCAGCTCAAGATCGTCAACCCCAGCGAGTACTCCAGCAACTGCACCCAGGTGCCCCATGCTGAGGGGGTGCCTGGTTCTTGGTGTGCTGGTGGTGGCACAGTGGGGTGTACCCTTGCTGGAGGTGGGCTCTGGTGGAAGCAGTTGAGGAGTGCTGATGCCTGGTGGTGCTTCTCGTTGCAGCCTCTGCTCAACAGCACCAACCTGAGCCCTCAGGAGCTGCCCAACTCCACGCTGTACCGTGGCCCCGTGGACCCTGCCACCTGGTTCGGTGTCCGCAAGGGCTACCCCAACTTGGGCTACATTCAGGTAGGCACAGAGACACCATGTCCGTGGAGACAAGGTGGGAGGATGCTTGACAGCATGTCACAGGCCTGAACATCCCCTTGTACCTCCCAGAACCACCTCCAGGTGCTGCTGCTGCTGGTGTTCGAGGCGGTGGTGTACCGGCGCCAGGAGTACTACCGCAAGCAGCACCAGCTCGTGGCCCCCATCACCGAGACCATCTTTGAAGACATCTCCCGTGAGCACCTCGACCAGGGCATCATCAGCTGTGCCAAATACTTCCTCAACTACTTCTACTACAAGTTTGGCTTGGAGGTGGGGAGCAGGTGGTGACAGGGGCCAAGGGCGTCACCACTGGTAGCACCCCCAGGGCTGAGGCTTTGCATCTGCCCACCCCAGATCTGCTTCCTGATGACGGTGAATGTGATCGGGCAGCGGATGAACTTCCTGGTGATTCTCCACGGCTGCTGGCTGGTGGTCATCCTGACACGGCGCCGGCGGGCAGCCATCGCCCGCCTCTGGCCCAAGTACTGCCTCTTCCTTGTCATCTTCTTCCTCTACCAGTACCTGCTCTGCGTGGGCATGCCGCCTGCCCTCTGCGTGGGTAAGGGGCAGGGCCTGGAGTAACCTGTCCTTTTGGGGAGCACCCACCCTTTAAGTGGGTCATGGAGGCAGAGGGCTGTGTGTGGGCACGCTGCCCACCTTGGGTAAGGGGCTCAGTGTACCCACCTCCCCCCCCAGACTATCCATGGCGCTGGAGCAAAGCCCTCCCTATCAACTCAGCACTCATCAAGTGGCTCTACCTGCCTGACTTCTTCATGGCACCAAAATCCACCAACCTCATCAGTGAGTAACCTCCCACCCCAGACCCTGGCACCACCTTTCCCGTGGGGTACCCCAGACCCTGTCACCACCTTGCTCATGGGGTGTCCACTGAGATGGCCCTGTCCGCTGAGCGCCCCTGCCCTCAGTGTTGCCCAGCCTATGGGGTACCTCATTCTCTGCCAGCTCACAGAGTCCCCCACCTCCTGGTGTTACCTTGACTATGGGGTGCCCTAGCTCTTGACATTGCCCTTCCCATGCAGTGCCACAGCTCTTGGCATCACCCTGCCTGTGAAGCAACCCAACCCCACGCATTGCCCTGCTCATGGTGTGCTCATGGGGAAGGAACTTGAGGATGCCACACCCATTTCTAGTGGGAGTGGCCTACCTTGAGCCCTGCCCACCCCCTGTGCCACCCATCTGCCCGCAGATGACTTCGTGCTGCTGCTGTGTGTGGCACAGCAGTGGCGGGTGTTCGAGGCTGAGTGCAGCGAGGAGTGGCTGCGGGCAGCTGGGGACAACAGTGACAGGCTCGACCTGGCACGGGACCCCCACAACCCCACCCCCAACTTCATCCACTGCAGGTGGGTGCCTATTGCCACAGTGGTATCATGGCAGGATGGGACGGGGCATGTGGGAGCACGAGGGTGGGATCTTGCACCTGGAGTATGAGCAGGATGGGATCCCCCAGACAGTGGCACCTGCTGGGGTGGAATGGGATGGGATCCCCTTGAGGTGTGGACAAGATGGAACACAAGGCAGTGGGACCTGCTGGGATGGGATGGGACCCTCTTGAGGTATGAAAAACATGGGAAGCCAAGGCAGTGGGACTGTTGGGCTGTGACCTCCTAGGATGGCATGAGATCCCTTTGAGGTATGCACAAGATGGGACTCGCAGGCAGTGGGACCTGCCAGACTGGGGTACCCTAGGATGGGGATGGGATCCTTGGCGATGGTGCAGGACCCCCATGGGCAGCAGGACTCTATAGACTGGGACAAAGCACTTTGTCTTCCACCATAGAGCAGCTGTAGGGAGCAGGACCACGCTGGTTTGGCTGGGACGTGAGGCAGCAGCTTGCAGCGCTCCAAAACCAGCTGGTGCTGAGTGTGGGTGCTGGCAGGGGACAAGGACCTTGCTCTGAGTACCCCATCCCACAGGTCCTACCTGGACATGGCAAAGGTAGTGGTGTTCCGCTACCTCTTCTGGTTTGTCCTGGTGGTGGTCTTCATCACCGGGGCCACCCGCATCAGCCTCTTCGGCCTTGGCTACCTGCTGGCCTGCTTCTACCTGCTGCTGTTCGGCACTGCCATGCTGCGCAAGCCGGCGCGGGCTCGCCTCGTGCTCTGGGACTGTCTCATCCTTTACAACATCACCGTCATCATCTCCAAGAACATGCTGTCGGTGAGGGCTGCTGGGCCCTGGCTGTGCAGTGGTCCCCAGGCTGCTCTTTGGGGACGCCTATCCCTTGGCCATCTCCTGGGGAGGAGATGGGTGGCAGGACTGTTTCTGGGCAAACCCTGGGGGGTCTGGAGAGCAGGTCTTGTGAGGGAACTGGAGAAAAAGAGGCTGAGGGGAGAGCTGGCTCTCTGCAACTCCCTGAAAGGAGGCTCTCCCAAGGAAGAAGTCATAAGACGAGGAAAAGGCCTCAAGTTGTGCCAGGGCAGGTTTAGTTGGACGTGAGGAACAATTTCTTCCCCTTGAGGGTTGTCAAGGCCTGAACCAGGCTGCCCAGGGCAGTGGTGGAGTCCCCATCCTTGGAAGGGTTTCAAAGCTGTGGAGATGTGGTGCTGAGGGCCATGGTTTAATGGTGACCTGGAAGTGCTGGGTTAATGGTTGAGCTCGATGATCTTAAAGGCCTCTTCCAACCAAAACCATTCCATGATGCTGAACTCTGTCCCCACAGCTCCTTTCCTGTGTCTTCGTGCAGCAGATGCAGAGCAACTTCTGCTGGGTGATTCAGCTCTTCAGCCTGGTCTGCACTGTCAAGGGCTACTATGACCGTGAGTTGCTGGCCCTGGGAGGGTCTGGGGGTTGCCCTACCTGAGCTGGTTGGATTGGACGTGCTGGTTTGGGCTGCTGCCTGACCTACCTGCACCTCTCCCTACCAGCCAAGGAGATGGGCAAGGACCAGGACTGCTTGCTGCCCGTGGAAGAGGCGGGCATCATCTGGGACAGCATCTGCTTCTTCTTCCTCCTGCTCCAGCGTCGCATCTTCCTCAGCTACTACTTCTTGCACGTCATGCTGGACTTCCAGGCCTCTGCTCTGCAGGCTTCCAGGTGGGATTGGGGTCCCAGAGAGTTGCCATGGGTGTCATGGTGCAGGTTCCCCCCTCACTCTCCTGTTGTCCCAGGGGCATTGCGTTGTTCAAGGCCAGCACCCTGAAGAGGATGCGCTACCACCGGCAAGCTGAGAAGAAGTCACTGGCCCAGCTGAAGCGGCAGTGAGTGGGTTTGGGGGGGGCACTGAAACCCCTTCTTGAAGCCATCAGCAGCTGGGGGCACCGGTTGAGTGTGTAGGGTGGATGGAGGTGCTCCTGGGGTGGGGTTTAGAGGAGCAGCCTCTCTAGCAGCCTCTGCATGGCAGGATGGAGCGGATCCGAGCCAAGCAGGAGAAGTGCCACCAGGAGCGACTGCGCAGTGGCACCAGCGAGGGGCAGGACGATGCCAGAGCAGGTGAGAGCTGAGAGGTCCCCCATGTCCCCCAGTCCTCTGACCACAGCCCATTGCTGATGCCCATCTTGGTGGAGCCACATGGGCAGTTTCTCCATGGATTGTGAACTGGCTGAAAGAGAGACCGCAAGAGTGTTGTGATCAGCAAGGCAGAGTCTAGTTGGAGGCCCGTAGTTCATGGTGTTCCCCAGGGGCCAGGACTGGGGCCAGTCTTTTTCAACATCTTCATCAGTGACTTGTGTGAAGGGACAGACTGGGCCCTTAGACACTTTGCTGGTGGTACCAAACTGAGGAGTGGTTGCAGCCATTCAGCAAGGACTGGCCAGGATGGAGCTGCGCCGAGGGGAACCTCATGAGGTTCAGCCAGGGCAGGTGTAGAGTCCTGCACCTGGGAAATAACTCCCCACACCAGTACAGGTGAGGGCTGACCTGCTGGGAAGCAGCTCTGTGGAAAAAGAGCTGGGTGAGCTGGTGGACAGCAAGTTGCCCAAGAACCAGCAATGTGCCCTTGTGGCTAAGACGGCCAATGGGCTCCTGGAGTGCATGAAGAAGAGTGTGGCCAGCAGGTCAATGAAGGTTCTTCTCCCCATGGTCTGTCCTAGTGAGGCCATATCTGGAGAACTGGGTCCAATTCTGAGCTCTCCAGCTCAAGACAGACAGGGAACTACTGGAGAGAGTGCAGTGGAGGCTATAAAGATGCTTAGGGGCCTGGAACATTTCTGTGAGGAGGAAAAGCTGAGAGCCCTGGAGCTGTTTAGCCTGGAGAGGAGCAGCCTGAGAGGGGATCTGCTCAATACTCGGCAAGAGATAAAGGGTTAGGGGACAGACTCTTCTCAGTGGTGTCCAGTGACAGGACAAGGGGCAATGGGCACAAATTGGAACCCAAGAGGTTCCATGGGAAGATGAGGAGAAACTTCTTTGCTGTGAGGATGCTGCAGCCCTGGAGCAGGCTGCCCAGAGAGGTTGTGAAGTCTCCTCCTCTGCAGAGATTTCAAACCCACCTGGACATTGTGACTCCAGGCAGCCTGCTGTGGGTGACCCTGCTTTAGCAGGGATGTTGGACTGGATGATCTCCAGAGGTCCCTTCCAACCCCTGGGATTCAGGGATTGTGGTGAACCCCCTCCTTGCCCCCATGTGCCTGAGGGATGCACTGAGTGTGTCTGTTCTCAGCATCTGCCCCCATCTGCCATTCCACAGCAGAGACCCCCAGCAGCCCTGTGGACCCCTCCCAGCAGAGGAGTCGGTGGTGGCGGCCATGGTTAGACCACGCTGCAGGTACAGCCCTGGCACGGGGCCCATAACGGGGCACAGCCCTTGGCAAGGTCCCTCCGTAGTGCACCGCTAACATCCGCGGGGAGCAATGGTGATGGTGCTTTTGGCAAGGTCACACCCTGCATGTCCCCTGACCCTGTGCTCAGCTGCAGGGCACTAACCAGGGCTTCTCTGCTTCCCAGCACTAACAGGGTGTTGGGCTGGGAGACCCTGGGCTAGGTCTGGGGTTACTGGCATAGATCACCTCCAGACTGCAGTGCTGGAAGGGAGTTCTCTGTGGTGATGTGAGGGTTGAATCTTTGTCATCCTTGTCCCCACTGGGGATCCCCATGATTGTCTGTGCAGGCCCTGCTGTGTCAGGCAGAGAGCCTTGGGGTGACAGTGGCCATGCCACGACACCCCATGCTACTGGGCACTGGCTGTGCCATTACACTGTATGTCATGTCACCAGGCACCAGCTGTGCTGTGACACCCTGGCCATGCCATTGGCTGTGCCATGCTGTGCCATGATGTGGCACCCCATGCCGTGCCACAAGGCACGACCTGCGCCATGACAGAGGATGTCAGGGTACCAACTATGCCATGCTGTGACACCAGCCATGTCATACCCTATGCCATGCCACCAGGCACCAGTTGTGGTGTGACACCTTGTGCCATGGCACTGACCGTGCCATAACATCTTGTGCAATCCCAACAGTGCTTCATTCTGGGGAATACTTCCTCTTCGAGTCAGACAGTGAGGAGGAGGAGGAGACAACAGTTCCAGAGGAGCCATATCCAGGCAGGCAGAGTGCCTTCCAGGTAGGCATGGCTGGAGGCTCTGGGGTGGGGCATGCATCATGATGCCCATGGGGTGCTAACAACCCTTCTTCCCCCCACCAGCTTGTCTACCAGGCCTGGGTGACCAACACCAGGACAGCGCTGCGGCAGCAGGAACAGCTGGAGTCTCCCACTGCTGAGGATGCTGCAGGTGGGTTTGGCTCACCCCAAAGGTCTAAAATGGCACTAGAGGTGGACAGGAGGGGACACAGCCCTGCCCTGTGCCTGCTGTTTGCCCTGGCGTCACCTCAGCAAGGTTCCTGCTGTGCTCGAGGACTCTTTGGTGGCTGAAATAGGGTTGGGCACAAGTTGTGCAGCTCTTTTGTGTCCAGTCTGTTTTTTAAGCTGGGAGGAGAGATATGAGGGACAGGGTGATGAGCAGAAGACCCCAGTAGGGGCCAGAAACGATGTCCATACCCCACTGAGCAGGTGCTACTGCTTCCTGGTGGGGGGGTCTGACCCTTGCAGGAGACAGCAGAGCAAGGGAGGAGGAGCTTGAGACACCTGAAGAAGCTGGAAGCCAGGAGCAAGAGGAGGAGGAAGGCTCTGGTAGGCCAGCAGCAGGATTGGGGTGCTGGGGGAGTCTGAGTGGACACAGAGTGACCCTCCCTGTGTCTCCTCACCCCGGCAGAGCACAGCAATGTAGTGCAGCGGGTGCTGAACACTCTGCGGTTCCTGTGGGTGCTGTGCCAGGCTGTGGTGGATGGGCTGACCCAGTGGCTGGACGCCTGCACCCAGGAGCACGGTGCCATGTCCACCATCCTGCGCCTCGAGAGATACGTCCTCAGCCAACACTTGGCCACGGTGAGGCTGGGGGGACACCAGGGCACAGCAAGGGGCTGCCACTGTCTGTGAGACCTGTGTCAATGATACAGACAGCAGGAGGGAGTGAACCTGCAGCCAGCTGGCAGGTGACACCAAGCTGAGTGGTGCAGCTGATGTAGATGAGGAGTGGGGTTTGTCCAGAGGGACCTGGACAGGCTGGAGAAGTGGGATCATGTGAACATCATGAGGTTCAACAAGGCCAAGTGCAAAATCCTGCACCTGGATCAGGGCAATCCCCAGTGTCAGTCCAGGCTGGAGAGCTGGGGAAGGATTTGGGGGTGCTGGGGCATGAAAACGTGGTCAGGAGCTGGCAGTGTGTGCTCACAGCATAGAGCCAACTATGCCCTGGGCTAATCCTTAGCAGTGTGGGCAGCAGGTGGAGGGAGGGGGATTCTACCCCTCTGGTCTGCTCTACTGAGACCCCACCTGCAGTGCTGGGGCCAGCTCTGGAGTCCTCAGCACAGGAGAGAGACATGGACCGTTTGGACTGGGGCCAGGCCAGGCCACAACAATGATGGGAGGTGTGGAATCCCTCTGCTGTGAGGGCAGAATGGGAGAGTTGGGTTTGTTCACTCTGGAGAAGAGAAGGCTCCAGGGACACCTTCTGGTGGCCTTTCAGTACTTGCAGCAGCCAATCAGAAAGCTGGGGACAGAACTTTGAGCAGGGTCTGTTGTGACAGGACAAAGGGTAATGGTTTGACCTAAAAGAGGGAGATTTAGACTGGACAGAAGTAAGAAATGTTTACCCCGAGGGTAATGAGACCCTGGCCCAGGTTACCCAGAGAAGTGGGAGATGCCCTATCCTTGGAACTGTTGCAGATCAGTTTGGGGTTCTGAGCAACCTGCTCTGTTTGCAGATGTCCCTGCTGACTGCAGTGGGGCTGGACTAGATGACCTTTAAAGGTCCTTTTCAACCCAAACCATTCTGTGATTCTCTGATCTCTGCCTGCTTCAGGGAGAGGACATGCACCGTGGGCTCCTGGATGAGCTCTACCTGCCACAATCAGCTGAGGAGCCCCTCGAGGAGCCAGGTCCAAAGGGGGCAGGGGGTGCAAACTCCCAAACTGGCATCCCTTCCAGGCAGGTGCATAGAAACCCCCTGAGGGGGCAGTGGGAAGGGCCTGCTGGGCACAGGGCTCATCCCTGTCCCCATGCCATTCCCAGTGGGCACCAAGTAGCTGTACCCACCTCTGTGGGATGTCCGCTGCCCACTGACAACCAGGAGCAGGTGACAACCTGGAGGTCCCTGGAGAACGTGGCTGGATCTCAGGAGCTCCTGGCTCTGCCACAGAACCGGAGCCGGACAGCCAGTGAGCTCCTCCTGAGCAGGTATGGGGACGTGGGGATGGTGGGGACAGGGTTTTGGGGTGGTGGGGCTGGCTGACCCCCCTGCTCCCTGCAGGAAGCTGTACTTCTCTGAGCTGGAAGAAGCAGAGAAGTTCTATCAGTCCCACAATCGGTTCCTGAAGCTGCTGCTGGCTGGGTACCGCTGTGTGGCCGCCCACTCTGAGCTGCTCTGCTACTTCATCATCATCCTCAACAACATGGTGACAGCCTCCGTCATCTCCCTCTTCCTGCCCATCCTCGTCTTCCTCTGGGCCATGCTTTCCATCCCCCGGCCCAGCAAGCGCTTCTGGATGACTGCCATCATCTTCACTGAGGTGGGCAGGGGTTGGCTGGAAAGGGGGCCGATGCCACCCAGCTGCCACCTGCTGACCCCAGCGTCCCCACAGGTGATGGTGGTGGTGAAGTACCTCTTCCAGTTTGGGTTCTTCCCCTGGAATGGCTACGCCATGCTGGTGCGCAATGAGGGCAAGCCCTTCTTCCCACCCCGCATCCTGGGCTTGGAGAAGACTGACCACTACGTCAAGTATGACCTCATCCAGCTCCTGGCACTCTTCTTCCATCGCTCCCAGCTGCTGGTGAGCTCAAGGGCGTGGGCACTGCTGTGGGCATCGCTTGGGTGGGTGTCCTCAGGAGCTGGGGGTGCTCCTGGGGGTGATGGTGGCTCTGGAGAGCACCCAGTGGGTGCTCACTGTCTCTGTTGTGGGTTCCACTCAAGGTACCCATTGCTGGTTGGGTCCTTAGTGTCCACCAGGATGCAATGCTGTGGGATGAGACTGAGAAGTGTGGGGCTGGAGGGGCATCAGGAATTCCATCCCACTAACCCTGTGGCCTACAAGAAGGCTGGAGAGGGACTATTTACAAGGTCTTGTAATAACAGGACAAGGGACAATGGGTTTAAACTGGCAGAGGGGAGATTTAGACTGGCTGTTAGGAGGAAGTTCTTTCCAGTGAGGGTGGTGAGACACTGGCACAGGTTGGCCAGGGAGGTTGTGGCTGCTCCCTCCCTGGAGGTGTTCAAGGCCAGGTTGGAGGAGGCCTTGAGTGAGCTGTACTAGTGGGAGGTGTCCCTGCCTATGGCAGGGGGTTGGAACTGGATGAGCTTTGAGATCCTTTCTAACCTTACCATTCTATGATTCTGTAATTCTATGACCCCGTGGCTCTCCCCAGTCCTATGGGCTGTGGGACCACGAGGAGGATCCCTTCCCCAAGAAGAAGACGGAGGATGAGGAAGAAGAGGAGAGGCAAGAGGAAGCAGCATCCCCACTGGCAGTGGGTGCAGAAGGGACAGAGGTGCTGGCAGAGGCAGGGGCACCGGGCGCAGCCGTGGGGCCAGAGCTGCAGAGTAATACCATGGGGCAGGAAGAGGGACCTGGGACCATGCAGCTTCGCTTCAGGAGGAAGAGGAAGCGAGGGAGGAAGCAGCCAGAGGTGGCTCTGGAGGAAGGTGAGCACCAGTTCCTGACCCTTTGTCCCAGTGTGGGGCAAGTCTGGTGTCCCACTGAGTGGAGAGGTCCTGGGGCTAGTCAGAATACAGTATCTCAGGTTGTGCCTCACCCACAGAGGATGAGGAAAAGGAAGAAGAGGAGGAGAAAAAGGAGGAGGAGGAAGAGGCCAAAGAAAGCCATGCACAGAGGAAGATGAAGGCATTTGGGCTGCGGGTCAAGCTCTTCTTCCTCACCATGTGAGTGCCCTGTGGTGCTGGTTGGGGTGTGGGGGACATAGGATGCAGTCTGTGGTCACCCATCCCCTCTGTGCCCTCTGTCCCCTGCAGGGCACAGAACATCTACCAGCCGGTGCGTGGGTTCTTCCGGGACATCCTGCACACCCAGCACCGGGCAGCCACCGACGTCTATGCCTTTATGTTCCTGGCTGATGTGGTTGACTTCATCATCATCATCTTTGGCTTCTGGGCCTTTGGGGTGAGCAGGGGAGTCCCCTGGGGCACCAACCAGCTGGCTCCCACCACAGGCCATAGAGAATCAGAGAATTGTCGGGACTGGATGGGACCTCAAGGATCATCTAGCTCAAATCCCCCTGCCATGGGCAGGGACACCTCAGACTAGATCAGGCTGCTTAGAGCCACATCCAGCCTGGCCTTAAAGACTTCCAGGGATGGGGCTTCCACCACCTCTCAGAGCATCCTGTTCCAATGTCTCACCACCCTCATGGGTGACCTGTCCTCCATCTCCAGAAACACTCTGCAGCCGCGGACATCACCTCCTCACTGTCAGATGACCAAGTGCCAGAGGCCTTCCTGGTCATGCTGCTCATCCAGTTCACCACCATGGTCATTGACCGTGCACTCTACCTCCGCAAGACTGTGCTGGGCAAGCTCATCTTCCAGGTCATCCTGGTCTTCAGCATCCACCTCTGGATGTTCTTCATTCTGCCTGCTGTCACTGAAAGGTATGGAGCATCCCCTGAGGATGTCTCCAAAGACAAGATGCAGTCTCAGGGTGGTCCCCAAGCCCACATGGTAGCCCAGCCTGGCCAAGAGGGTGGCCAGAGTGGTGACACCTTCTTTCCACAGGTTGTTCAACCTCAACATGGTGGCCCAGCTGTGGTACTTTGTGAAGTGCATCTACTTTGCGCTGTCAGCGTACCAGATCCGCTGCGGCTACCCCACTCGCATTCTGGGCAACTTCCTCACCAAGAAATATAACCACCTCAACCTCTTCCTCTTCCAAGGGTAGGTCATGGAGCCACGTGGGACCTCTGGGTGCCCAGAGGGTGCTGTACCAGTCCCCTCTCCCTGTGTCCCCATGCCAGGTTTCGCCTTGTGCCCTTCCTGGTGGAGCTGCGGGCCGTCATGGACTGGGTCTGGACAGACACCACACTGTCCCTCTCCAACTGGATGTGCGTGGAGGACATCTACGCCAACATCTTCATCATCAAGTGCAGCCGCGAGACGGAGAAGGTACAGCCCCACTCTGCTGAGAACAGCTCCCCACTAAGACCCTTGTTTTTTGAGGTCCTCCTGAGCCCTCCTGGCACCATCTGCTGTCTCCCCCTTCCCAGAAATACCCCCAGCCCAAGGGGCAGAAGAAGAAGAAGATTGTGAAGTATGGCATGGGTGGCCTTATCATCCTCTTCCTCGTGGCCATCATCTGGTTCCCACTGCTTTTCATGTCTCTGGTGCGCTCCGTGGTGGGTGTGGTCAACCACCCCATCGATGTCACTGTCACCCTCAAACTAGGGGGGTACGAGGTGAGGATGCTGGAGGCAGGTGCTGGGGTGTCCAGCCTGGGTACCAATGTCCCATGCCTTGCTGATGGCACCTTGTCCCCCTCCCCAGCCACTCTTCACCATGAGCGCCCAGCAGCAATCCATCCAACCCTTCACCCCCCGAGACTATGAAGACCTCACCAAAAAGTTTGAGAGGCAGCCGGTAAATCCCCATC
>VWYK01047347.1:56489-68530 GCA_013399775.1 Semnornis frantzii
GAATATTTACAGAAATATACAAGTTTAAGGTAATACAGACACACAACTCCCCTCCCAGAAATCAGAGACCCCAGGAGGGGCTCCCAACCACCCTTCCACCTTCTCCCCACCCCCACACCTTACCCCAAGGTTTGGCTTACGCGCAAGGAGGATCGGCTGGGGAGGATTAGAAGAAAAGTGGTTAGTGAAGTTATTCAACAGAGAGGAGAAGTCAGAGCTGCTAGAGAGCCCAAGACCCAAGCAGCAAGAAGATCCCTCGTGACCCAGACTGCCAGCTCGAGAGACTCTTATCTTCTTTGTTTTGTTTTTCTTATACCTAAACATCGCAGCAAGCCTGTGAGTGAAGTAGACATCACCACTGTTTTCCTTCACAGCCTACAGTATAATTTTCTCTATTAAAAAATACTCCAATTAGCTCAAACCAGCACACAAGTGTCTAAATCTGCTGGGAGCTTGTGTGCTGCTGGAGGGATCTCCCTGTGCCTGTCCCAGTACCTTCTCAACTGCACGTGCTGCTGGTGGCAGCCATGCCCCCTCCCTGGCAACCAGGTCTTGGCACTCAGAGGTGGGTGCTTGCCACCATGTCCCGTCCACAAAGCATTGCTGGCCTTCTGCCGGTGTTCCCAAGAGGTGTCCTGGCTTTGAGCCCCTGCGGGATTCCTGAGGGACACGGGATGGCTCTGCACACCTGATTCCTCAAACCTGGGCATGGGCTGCACCTCGGTGCATGGGCCCCCTCCTTGGTGTCCCAGCCACTGGTGTCCTCTCGGAGTGGTATGGTTGTTCACCTTTGTGCTGGCGAGGGCATTGGCTCCTTTCCCAGTAGCACTCTTGGAGACTCAATAGCCAGAACTGATCGTGGTGAGGAACTACCTTGTCTGCTCAGCCGTCCCTGAGCAGCACACGTTATGCTTTTGGGGCCAGGAGGGCACTGTGGTGTGTCCCCATGGAGACACTGGGAGTACTGGGGTGGTACTGGAACACTGGGAGTTGTTGGGTAGAGGAGTTGTGGGAAGCAGTGGGAGCATCGGAGAGAACACTGGGGTCATTGGAGCAGTGCTGGGCTAACGGGAGGAGCTGGTGCTTTGGGATCGTGAAGGCATGGGGACTTCTGCGGTGTTGGGCGGAAAGGCGAGCACTGGTGGGGTGCCCAGCAGGGGCACGGGGCGTGCTGGAAGGGCTGAGAGCTGCGAGGACACCAGGAGCGCTGGAGGCACTGGCATGCTGGTGACGATGAAGGCTGTGGGAGCACTAAGAGGGCTGTGGGGGAGTTGCTCAGGGCTGAGCGGGCTCCACCTGCTACTAGCTGCGCATGCGCAACCCCTTCCCGACTCGAAAATGGCGCCCCCGCACGCCCATCCCTGCGCCGGCAGGAGGCGGGGCCTCTTTGTGGTCTGATCGCTGCTATTGGTCATCAGGTGCCGAGCGCTGCGTACTGACCAATAGCAGGGCAGAAGTGCCCCACAGGTGACGGTCACGTGGGTGGCGCGGGGGCGGGGTTTGATGCCAGCACTCCCGTAGGCCTGAGCCCGGGAGCGTCTCCGGAGCGGCGGCGGCGCGATGGCAGAGGAACGGCCGCTCACCATCGTCACCTGTACGGCCCCGGTCAACATCGCCGTCATCAAGTACTGTGAGTGCCGGACCCCCTCGCTGGGCTGAGACCTGCGTAGGGGTGGGAGTGAGCAAAGAGACTGAGGCGGGCCGTGCCGTGCCGCGCCGTGTCGTGTCGTGTCGTGTTGTGCTGTGCTGTGCCAAGCTGTGCTGTACTGTGATAAGCTGTGGCAAACCATGCCGTACTGCGTGGTGCCATGCCCAAGCAGTGCGCTGCCACGCTGTACCGAGCTGTGCTATGTTATGTTGTGCCATGCCGAGCCGTGCCAAGCAGCTTTGAGCTATGCTCTGACATGTCCAGTGGTGCCATGTGGTGCCATGCCAAGCTGTGATGTACCGTGCTGGACTTATCTGTGCTGTGCCCAACTGTGTCATGCCAACGTGTGCCATGCTGCATTGTGCTATGCTGGGCCCTGCCACACCATGTCAAGTGATACTATGCCATGCTATTCTGTGCCAAGCTGTGCTGTGCTTTGTTGTGCCATGCTATGCTGTGCCACTCTCTGCTATGCCAAGCTATGCTATATCAAGTGATACTACATGATGCCAAGCAACATCATGCCATATCAAGCTGTACCATGCCATGTCACACTCAGTTGTGCCATGTGATGCTGTAGTGTGCCAAGCCAACTCATGCCAAACTGTGACATCCTGTGCCTTTTAGCCTTTGCTGTGCCATGTTGTGCTATGACATGCTGTGCTGTGCCAAGCCAACTTGTACCTTGCCATGCCAAACCAGCCATGCAATGCCATGCCATGCCATTTCTTGCAGGGGGCAAGCGGGACAATGACCTGATCCTGCCCATTAACTCCTCCCTGAGTGTGACACTGCACCAGGACCAGGTTGGTGTGGGGTTAGAGTGACCCCTCTGCCCTTCTTTTGCCCCACCTATACTGTGCAGGGTGGAATTGACCCCCATGCCCATCTCCCTGGCAGCTGAAGACCACCACCACGGCTGCCGCTAGCCGTGACTTCACCAAGGACCGACTGTGGCTCAATGGGGAGGAGGTGGATGTGGGGCAGCCCCGGCTGCAGGCTTGTCTGCAGGAAGGTGGGTGTGTCCCCCAGCCTCAGGCACCCTAGGAAGGGTGTCCCCCGTTCTGCCCCCCTCACCTGGTTCCCATCCCCTCACAGTGCGCCGCCTGGCCCGTAAGCGCCGAGTTGGCAGCTCCGAGGACGTGGCTCCACTCAACCTCTCCTACAAAGTCCACATTGCCACCGAGAACAACTTCCCCACCGCCGCCGGCTTGGCATCCTCTGCTGCCGGCTACGCCTGCCTGGGTGAGTGACTGGGGACATGGTGAGAGCACAAGGATGGGCTGACAGCGCTGTCCCCCATCCCTCACCCCATTGCACGCCTGCAGTGTCGGTGCTGGCACGGTTGTATGGCGTGGAGGGCGAGCTGTCGGAGGTGGCACGGCGTGGTTCGGGCAGCGCTTGCCGCAGCATGTTGGGAGGCTTTGTGGAGTGGCGCCGGGGTGAGCGACCCGATGGCAAGGACAGCCTGGCCCAGCAAGTGGCCCCTGAAACGCACTGGCCGGAGCTCAGGGTCCTCGTCCTGGTGGTGAGGAGCGTGGCTGGATGGGTGGGATTTGAGGGGTTGCAGACCCTGGGGCACAGGGGGCTCTGAGTTGGGGGTTGTGTGCCACCATCTGTTCCCCCTGCCCAGGTCAGTGGGGAGAAGAAGCAGGTGGCCAGCACAGCAGGGATGCAGACCAGCGTGGACACCAGCCCCTTGTTGAAGGTATGGGGACAATGGGTCTTACACTGGCCAGGGCAGGGTTGGGGTCCCATGTCCCTTAGAAGGGGAATATTTCTCCATGGGGACATGGAGTGGGGATATGAAGGCTGTGGCCATGTGGCTACCCAAATGAAGCCCAAAGGGTCATGATTGTCCTCAAAGTGGGGTGACCATGACCTGCCTGCCATGGCAGCACCGGGCTGAGGTAGTGGTTCCAGAACGCCTGAAACTGATGATGCAGCACATCCGTGAGAAGGACTTTGAGGGCTTTGGGCAGCTCACCATGAAGGACAGCAACCAGTTCCATGCCACCTGCCTTGACACCTTCCCCCCCATCTTCTACCTCAATGACCTCTCACGGCACATCATTGCCCTGGCACATCGCTTCAATGCCCATTATGGATCCACCAAGGTACTTGTATGGCTCCACAGGGCTCCCAGGTTGCTGTGGTGCTGTGCTCCCTCACCACGTGTGCCCCATCACAAGGCTCCCACTGTTGCTGTGGTGCTTTGCTCCGTCACCACCTCCCCATGCCCTTCACCACAAAGATCCCAATTTGCTGTGGTGCCATGGTCCCTCCCCATGTCCCCTATGACAAGACTCCCAGTGACATGGTGCCATGGTCCATCACCACAGGTAGCCTACACCTTTGATGCCGGCCCAAACGCTGTCATCTTCATGCTGGCTGACACTGTGGCTGAGTTCGTGGAGGTGGTGAGACGCAGCTTTCCCCCTGCCACCAATGGGGACCAGTAAGGCCAATGCCATCTGTTACTGGGGGAGCAGTGGGCTGGTGGTGGTGGGGTCAGGGCTGAGGACCTGGCCATGCCCACAGGTTTGTGCGGGGGCTGCCTGTTGGCTCTGCAGTGCTGCCGGAGGAGCTGCTGGCAGCTGTGGTGATGGAGCCGGTGCCAGGGGCTGTCCGGTACATCTTGCACACTAAGGTATGGGGCTGAGGGGGGCTCTGGGGCTGTGAGGCAGTGGGACCCATCCGCTGGACCTGTCCCCACTCCCAGGGACCCCATCCCTCCCCAGGGGTGTACAGGACCCCATTCCCATTCCCAGGGCTATGTGTGGGACACCATCATTGTCCCCATACTGAGAGGGGTGTGTGGGACCCTGTCTGTAGACAATGGTGTGATCCAGGGGGTGGACTTTGCTGGGGTCTGTGGGTCCCAGAGCTGCCCCATAGCCCCAGTATGGAGGGGGCGTCCCTGCAGACACAGGGGCTCCCCTGGTGCCAGGATCTGTCTCCTGCTGTTCCTAAAATCATCTCCTGCCCCACAGCCTGGCCCCGGACCCCAGTTTGTGGACGACCCCAGCCAGCACCTCCTGGGAGCAGATGGACTGCCCCGCTGAGCCCTGGTGATGCCATCAGGGATAGCCATGACACGCTGAGGAGGTGTTCTGTCTGCTGCTGCCACACCAGGGGACTCAGGGTGCTGAGCCCACCTGGTGCAAAACTGTCCTCAGCCCCGGGGAAGGATGTGACCCCCAGGCTGCTTTTTACTTTTTTGTAAGGAAATAAGAGAGTTTCTGTCAGTTTCTGGTGCTGATTTGGGGTGTTTGGGTTCTGCAGCCAAAATGTACCTGGTCCTGTCCCCATTGTGGGGCTGCTCCTGTCCCATTCCCCCTGCTGGCCCTGCTGAGACTGATTCTGTCCCCTCCTAAATGGCCTCCGGTCCTTTGTGTCCCTTGTGTCGCCAATCCTGCCCTCTCACATGGTCTCTGTCCACAGAGTTGTCCCTGCTGAGATTGATTGTGTCCCCTCACAGGTTCCCCTGTCCCTCCAAGTCCCTCGTGGGGCCGATCTTGTCCCCCAGCACATGCCCATCATCCTACACGGTCCCTGTCCCTTGTGTGTCCATTGACTCCACTACGTCCCGTGCAGGACTGATCCTTGTCCCAGTCCCTGGGAGGTCCCTGCTGCAGCTGATCCTATCTCCTTGCGACGCCTTTGTCACTTACTTGTCCCCTGTCTCACTGTGTCCCTCCTGGGGCTGATCCTGTCCCCCTTCACTGGATTAAGCTTGTCCCTTCAGGCAAGGCTGTCCCGTCTTGTCACCCCACATGTCCCCCTGATAATTCCTTGTGAGGCTGCGTCTTGTGGGGCTGACGCTGTGCCTCCAGGCGTTCCCTGCACGGCGGCCGCCGCCGCGTCCCTTTCGGGGGTAGCCTGTCCCGTCAGGGGGACATGACCTGTGTCACGGGGGCGTGGTCTGTCGGGAAGGGGCGTGGCCCACGAGACGGGGCGGGGCCTGCGGGAGGCTCGCTCCGTGGTCTGGCGGCCGCCTTCCGGGTCGGGGCGAACCGAACCGAACCGAGCCGGGCGGGACCGAGCCATGGGGCAGATCGAGTGGGCTATGTGGGCTANCGGGACAGCGCAAACCAGAGGCGCCAGGGACAACCGGAAAGTCCCGGTCCCGCTGGAGATGCGCAGAGCGAGAGGCTACTCTTCCTCCTTCTGCCCCTCTTTCTTCTCTTCCTCCTCCTCCCCGTCCCTAGATTTCCTCGTCCTTCTCCTTTCTCTCTTTCTCTTTCTTTCCCTCTCTTTCCTGTCTCCTCTCTTACTCCTTCTTTCCCCCCTCTTCGTCCTCCTTGTGCCTTTCTTCTCCCTGTTCCTCTTCTTCCTCCTTTCTTCTCCCATGTCTCTCTCTTCCTCCTTGTCCATCTCTTCCTTCTCTTTCTTCCCCCTCTTTTCCCCTCCTACATTTCCTGCCCATGCAGGAGTAACCAGGGGGTCCAAAGCTCGTGGTGGAGGTGACAAGTGGCCGGGAGGACAAAAATCTCCCCCAAAGCCCCCCCAGCCAGGCTGGAGCCCCTCCATTTCCCTCCCCTGCATCCAGGAAGGATCCACACAGCATGTCCCCAGCATGCCTGGAGCCATAATCCCGGGTTTGAGGGGCTGGATCCCGGTTGGGGGGGTTGGATCCTGGTTTGGGGGACTGTATGCTGACACGGGGGATCATACCCCTAGTCAGGGACCCCAGCATGCTCTCTGTCCCCACAGTCATGCTGACAGGTGGGATCGTGGCCGTGGCAGGGCAGTTCAAGGGCTGGTACTTCGCAGCCTACGCCATGTATCCTTGCAGAGGAGGTGCTTGGGACGCAGGGAAAAACCCTGCCCTGGTTCAGCCAGGGTGCAGAAGCTCGGACTTAGGGGAGACATCTTCATCCTCCCCTCACTCTGGGACCAAATCAATCACTCTCTTCCCCCAACAACCCTATTCCTGGAGCTGAGGATTGTGCCTAGGGACTAACTGTGGTCCCCAGCAGCCCTTTCCTTGACTCCCCCTGGCAGTGTGGCAGGCGTCCTGGTCTGCCTGCTTGAGTACCCCAGGAGCAAGCGGCAGAAGGGCTCCACCATGGAGAGGTGGTAAGTGATGTGTGTGTCCCTCACCCCTGGCACTGGGGGTTGTGGGGCACTCCCCAGACACACAAACGTGGCACCAGGGGTGGGAGCAGTACGATGAGAGCAGGGCTGGATCCCACAAGTGGGTTCCTTGTAGTGCACCATGCAGGGACAGGGTGGAGATGGGGGGGTTCATCGGAGGGGGCAGCCCCTCTGACCCCTCAGTATTGTTCTACAGTGGCCAGAAGTACTTGACAGCAGTGGTGAAGGTGTTTGGGCCTCTCACGAGGAATTACTACATCCGAGCCATCCTGCATGCTGCGTAAGTGGGGTTGGGGTTGGGATTGGGGTCCGGTTGCCCCCTTACGCCCTCCCTGACCCCCAAATTCCTCACACAGCCTGGCTGTCCCTGCTGGCTTTCTCCTCTCCACCATCCTGGGCACCGTCTGCCTGGCCATCGCAAGTGGCATTTACCTGCTGGTGAGTGCAGAGTGGCTTTGGCGGGGGGTGGGTGGTGGATTTTGGGGGACCCTCCCCTCCATGACCACCCCCGTGGCCTTGCAGGCGGCAGTGCGTGGGGAGGAGTGGAGACCCATCGAGCAGAAGCCTCGGGAGCCATTGCACAAGGTGGAGACCATCAAGCAGCCACCCAGCAATCCCCCGCCCCGGCCCCCCGCTGATGCCCGCAAGAAGCAACCGGCAGAGGCTGGGGGGCAGGTGAACCCCATCCCTGTAGAGGCTGAGTAAGGGGGCTGGGGGCTAGGGACACACACCTCTCTGCTGCTGCTGCTGCTGCTGCTGTGCCGCTCGTGCCGCTGCTTCCCAGCTGCACCCTGGCCCCTCAGCAGGGGTAAATTGGGATGCCTGTCTCCTGGGGATCCTCAAATCCTTGGGGATCATCAGTTCGTTCCCCTTGGGCTCCCCTGCTTCTGGGGATCATCAGTTCCCCCCGAGCCCTCCTGCCCAAATCCCCAGGGATTCTCAGTTTGTCAGGGAGTTCTCCAGCTCCTGTGAGCTCCCAACCTCATGGAGATCCATGAGCATCCATTTCCAGGGATGCTCAGCTCCCTGGTGGATCTTGGGGATCCCCAAATTCTGTGTTTTTGTCACTTCTGCCACTGCTGTTGCAATAAAAGGTGGGCAAGACTTTGACTCCCCCTGACTAAATTGGCTGCTCATGGCTTGGATGAGTGGTGGACATTTTGCTGGGAGAAAAACTGGCTGGTGGCTGGTCACTTGTGGTCTGGTCCTCAGGGCTCAGTACTGGGACAAGGCCCTTCAGCATCTGCATCAAGGAGCTGGATGAGCAGACTGAGGCACCCTCAGCCGGTTTGCAGATGACACTAAGCTGGAGGGGAGTGTTGATCTGCTGGAGCCTAGGAAGGATCTACAGAGGGACTTGGCCAGGGTGGGGTGATGGGCCAAGATCAACGGGATGAGGTTCAGCAAGGGTAAGTGCTAGGTCCTGCACTTGGGTCACAACAACTGCATGAAGGCTCCAGGTTTGGAGCAGAGTGGATGGAAACTACACTGCCCAGTGGAAAAGGACTTGGGGGTGGTGGTTAATGGTGGCTGAAGGTGAGCCAGTGTGTGCCCAGGTGGCCTAAAAGGCCAACAACATCCTGGCTTGGAGCAGCAAGTGTGGCCAGCAGGACCAGGGCAAGGATCATTGGCCTGTACATGGCACTGGTGAGTCCATACCTCAAATACTGGCTTCAGTTTTGGGCCACTCACTCCAGGAAGGACGTTGAGGTGCTGGAGCAGGTCAAGAGAAGGGCAACAAAGCTGCTGAAGGGTCTGGAGCACAAGACTTGTGAGGAGCAGCTGAGGGAACTGGGGTTGCTCAGCCTATAGAAAAGGAGACTGAGTGAAGACCTGGCTCTCTACAACTCCCTGAAAGGAGGTCGGAGCCAGGTGGGGGTTCGTCCTTCTCCCGAAGACCAAGCAACAAGACAAGAGGAAATGCACAAGGGGAGGTTTAGGTTGGACCTTAGAAGAAACTTCTTCACCAAAAGTATTCTAAAGACTGAAACAGAGACAAAGACAATCCTCAGAGAGTGGTTGAATCCCCATCCCTCGAGATGTTTCAAAGCTGCAGAGATGTGCTGAGGGACATGGCTTAGCAGCAGACTTGGTAGAGTTAGAGAAGGGTTGGACTCGATGCTCTTAAAGATTTTTTCCAACCAAAACGATTCCATGATGCTCTGACTCCTGCTTCCCTGGCAGGGGCTGGAGCTGGGTTGGGTGGGGTTTAAGGACAAACAGTGTGATTTTGAGCAAAGCTTATAGTGCAGCTGGGATGGAGCTTGTAGAATGCAACCACTGCAGGGTCATGTCCCTCCTGCCACTGTGAGCATGACAGGGACAGATCTTCAGGAGACATGATGGGAGGTGAGGTGGAGCTGGGGAGTGGGGTGCAACATGAGTGGTGGCACATGGACCTGCTGCACAGCATGTTCAAGGGGAGCCTGCAAAGCCTGGGGTGATCCCCTCTCATCCATCCCAGGAGGGAGGGTAGAGGGGTCTTTCTCTCCCCACTCTCACTTGTGGGTGCTGAAGTGTGTTTGGGTATGCCATGGAGAGGAGACAAGGACCAGTTGTGTCCATGTGCCACATGATGGTGACAAGTCCTTCGTGCTTTAATGCTTCAGTAGCTGCTCTGGGCCCTCCCCTGCCCCAGCTATGCTGCGCCATGTAAATGCTGGTTCACGGAGGGGTGCACCCATGGGTGCATGTGCTGTGTGCCCAGAAGGTGGCGCTGGGGACACGGGACATGGGTGTCCAGGGTCGGGGGTTAGGGAGGGTGCAGAGCCATGGGAAAGATGTGGGTGCTGCGAGAGCCAGGGGCTCATCCCTCTTCCCCAGGGGCTGTGGGTGGGGGGCACCCTCTCCATTGCCTCCCAGTCCATCTTCCCTTGCTGGATTAGGTGCACTGGTACTTTGCCCACTGTGCTAGGACTGAGATGGCCCACAACTGAGCAGCACCCATGGATGTCCCCCAGGGCCAACCTCTCCACTACCCTGGCCAAGAAACAAGGTCCATGCTTGGGCTGGGTTGGACATTGGTTTATTCTTAGGCTGTACAATGCCAGTGTTAAATAGATAGAGAGGAAACAATAAATACGTTTGGTGGGAGGGGGGAGAATAAATAACCAGTGAGCCCCACCATAGTGCTCACAGGGTCCATCCATGGGGCCTTGGGCACCATGAGGTGGTGCTGGACCCAGAGTCAGAGCCTTGACAAGGTGGGAGGGTCAGCAATAAATATGGGTTAAAAGAGGTCCCCCGGCAGCAAGGCTGATAAATAAATGATAAATAACAAATTGAGGGGTTGAGGGAGGACACTTGGCTTGGGAAGAACCATGTGGGTGCTCTAAAACAAGCACGGGCTGGGTGGATGTGGTGACACAGTCACACTATGGGGCTCCACCGGAGTATGTCGGCGAAGGTCCTCAGCGAGTGGTGCGGGGCAGGACGCAGGTGCAGCCCACAGGCACCCTGATGTAGTCCACCTCAAAGGTGACAAGGCCATGGCCAGCAGGACGAGGACAGGGCTTGCGCCTCAGGACCATCATGTTCTGGTGGATGGCCACAGAGTTGAGCGAGGTGGTCTCCCGACCTGTCTTGACGTCGACACAGCCGCTGCAGAGGCACTCGGCGAAGGCCAGCTTGCTGGGGTAGCGATTCTCGTCCTCGTCGATGCTGTGGGGAGGGGCACGATTAGAGAGCCCCACCAAGACATTCCCTGCACCAGAATCGACTGGGCAGGCAAAGGAGATGTCCTCAGGAAGGGGTGGCTGAAGGATGCTTGGGGAAAGTGAGGTGTGGTGCGGCAGTTAGTGTAGGGTGGGACTCATAGGTGGAGGGCACTGACTGGTAGTACCATGGGGAGATGGAGTGGCGAGGTGGGGGGATTCTAAGTGGGATGCACTCGCCAGTAGCACTACAGGGAGAAGAAACAGTGAGGCAGGGGGGTATTGACTGGTATCTCCCCAGGGAGATGGAATGGTGGGAGGCACCAGTATCAACCCGGGGAGATGGAGCAGTGAGGGAGGGGCACTCACCGGTATCTCCCCGGGGAGATGGAGCGGTGGGGGAGGGGCACTCACCGGTATCTCCAGGGGGAGATGGAGCGCTCGTTGGGCTCGCTGGGGAGGCCAGCACGGAGCTGCAGAGCAGGGCAAGTGCGGTGGCGGTGACGGCGATGGCGGCGGTGGCCGTGGGTGACTTCCTGCACCCGTTCCAGTTGTGGCACAAGTTGCACTGGTATGTAGTGGTCCCATCGCAGCCCCAGGAGGTGTGCAGGGACTTCCCCGTCCCGCAGCTCACCCATGCTGTAGCAGTGACCCTGGGGCTGGTGGCTGGTGGGACGGCGCAGACCGTGGCACAGAGCCAAGGTGCCCAGCAATGCCAGGGCACTAAACCAGACCTGCAGGACAGACAGAGGTCAAGGGAGGAGACACAGCTGCACTCCCGCAGGGCACCCAGTCTCTGGGGTCCTGAGGAGAGCTCACAGACCCCAACCCCCGCAGGGCTTCAGCAGCTGCGTGCCTGAAACCTCCCCCAGCCCAGGAACACCGGCACAGGTGTGCACAGCATCGGCACGGGCAGATACAGACATCACCACCTAAACCAGCAGCACACAGATGTGCAGGTGGACACAGGGTACCAGCACATATTTCTTTATTTACCTATTAATTAAATTTATTTATTTGTTTGTTTAGTTCCACCCGTACGTAAAGCAGCAGCACACAGATGTGCAGGTGGACACAGGATATTGGCACATATTAATTTGCCTATCTGTCTATCTATCTATCTATCTATCTATCTATCTATCTATCTATCTATCTATCTATCTATCTATCTATCTATCTATCCATCCATCCATCCATCCAGTCATTTATTTATTTCCCCTATACCTAAAGTAGTAGCACACATATGTACATGTACCCATACATGCACATATATATTCCCACATCTAAAGCAGCAGCACATACATGTGCATCTGCACAGAGTGCCAGCACACATCTCTCTCACTCTCATCCATCCATCCATCCGTCCATCCATCCATCCATCCATCCATCCATCCATCCATCCATCCATCCCTAAAGCAGTGGCACGTGTATGTGCATGTACACAGAGCACCAGCACATATATAAGCATATCTCCCCACATCTAAAGTAGTAGCATACCTATGTACCACCACACACACATATATCTCTCTATAAAAAGTCATAAATAAATTATTAGAAATGGATACGCATGTAAATAAATATATAAATATGCAAATATGTCAATATTCCCATACTTAAAGCATACATACATACATATATAT
>VWYK01047354.1:0-23809 GCA_013399775.1 Semnornis frantzii
CTTCTCTGGGTACACTCCAGCACTGCTTTGGTTACTACTATGTAAAAGCAATGTGATTTTGAACTGCAATTCTACAGAACCTGCTTTCCGTACAGAAAATACAGTCAAAGTAGGAGAAATGAGGAACTCCTTACTCTTGGCTCCCCTCGTGCTACACATCTCCTGTTACCTGTATATTGGAATTTCATAGTCTGCTGTGGTGGAAGGCCAAATAGGCCTAATATATGTCCTGGTTTGTCCAGGCATGATCCCCTGCTCACCCCTTCCCCCCTCCTGAAGTGGGGAGTAGTGGGGAAGACGACGAAAGGCCTGGAGTCCCTCAGTCTACTCTGTAGTGGTAATCAGGGTACATACACTTGCTTATGCATGGCCGGTGTCTTTCCAAATATCGGTAAAGCAGTCCCTGGCACCACCTAATCTGGTCAGTTTTGGCAAAGTGCCGTTCTGATTAGCTAATCTCTGTAGCCAAGTGGAGCCATTAGACTTGGCCGATTGATAAAATAGATAAGCAAAGTTGAAACAACCTCCTCTGCCACCCTGCTCTGCCACACTGCCCTCTGCCTCGCCATGCTCCAGACCAGCTTTGCTGTGTAACACGTAGTATTGATGCTTCAACCTTGTCCACCTGGAAACTGCTGTACCTCAGTGTGCTGGTTTGAGGCTAATTGGAATATTTTAATGGAAAAAGTTATATTATAGGCTGTGAAAAGGAAACAATGGTGATGTCTGCTTCACTCATAGGCTTGCTAAGATGTTTAAGAGTAAGAACTCAAAACATANCCTTAACTTCCAGTCGGGTGAGTTCTAGTCTGGGTCATTTTACAAAGTGTGGAGGGTGGGGAACTCCCAAACCGTCACACAGGGAGAGGCATTAAGGGTCTCCACGCTGGAGAGCTTGATTAGCCACCAAGCAAGACTGTCTGCACACCTACAAATCTCCATGCCAAGTCCAGAGCCCTCTGAACAGCACAGTTTGCCCAAGAAGGAACCAAAAATCAGTTCAGTGACTGTCTAACCCCCAGCATCCTGCTACAACCCTGGAGAAAACTTCAAAAGCCTTCAGCGTGTACCAAACCACCAACAGAACCTCTCCAAGTGTTTTGGTACTGTCTGGAACTTCAATGCAGCCCCAGGAATAGAGAGATACCAGTTTGTGAGTAAATATTCTAAAAAGCCTCTTTGTAATTGAAATTTTTATTTGGTTCTGTAACTGTAACCAATTGTGCCTTCTGCCTGGGCAGAAAGGAGCCTCTCAAGTCCCCCTGGAGGGAAGCAGGAGATTGACCGCAAGGATCTCTTCCCAGTTCCAAATAGTTTTGTATTTTGCTAGTTTTTAATTGTTTAAATTGCCTCTTCCCTCTGTGTGAAAATACTCACAGCCCTGTGTTTGACACTCATAAACGTTTTTAATATTAATAAGTAATTTTCCAATGTTTATTCATTTTCACCTGGATATCAACATAAAAATTGATAAACATAATTAAACAAAATTGATTTTGAATATTTGTAATACCTGCAAAACTGTTTTAGAGGTTTTGTGATGGGAACTTGTGGGACTGTGACAGAACCACTACACTCTGAAGATAGGTAAGAAGACAGTGAATGATTTCATAATGTGTAAATTAAGTCAGAATTGAAGAAGATCAATTTGCATTCAGGGAAGACTTCAGGGAAGCTCTCTGCTGCTGACCCTCACTAGCCTACCTAATAAACTACAGCTACAGTAACTAGAAAACTTCGAAGATTCCCTTTCTTACCTCTGCTTGTTTTGCTTTGGGACTATCTACTGGAGACAGAGGAAGAACACCAGATGACTGGATAAGGTTGGATGGCTTGCATGGATCTAGGGAAAGCAAAAATGTTTCCAAAAACATTAATAATATTTTTTTCCCCCGTTGTCGCTATGCACAAGAATTTACACACAAGAAGTAGTGACAAATTGCTCAGCTAGGTTGGACAAACATCTGGAGCATAAACAAAAATTTGTCAGTGTCCCAAATGATACAAACCTTTTACCATAAAAACCTGCACAAGAAAAAGCAGTTAAAGCAGTTAAAGACAGGTTCTTGGTTCAAATTCAAGAGACATTCATTGTAAGCCTTCTCTTAAACCTAGTAAATGTACAGACTACCTCAAGTGCAACAAGATATATCTGCTAAGAAAGCTATTACCTTCTGTCACACTGCAAGAAGAACCTTCTGCTCCTTCTTCATCATCTTCATCTTCAGAGACCTTTAATTCTGGTTCTTCTACACCTCCCTGATGTAAGCGAAACTCTGCTTCTGCATCAGATGGGATGTCATCTGATCATGGATGGGGCAGGGGGAAAAACAAAACAAAGCCAAGAGATCTTGCATACAATTCCATTAGGACAGCTGCTTTTCAATTAATAATCTTTCATAATTCTTTCTTTCTACTCACATGGAGTTAAGAACTTCCATAAGCAAAACGGCTAAGCATTTAGCTTCTTTTTTTTGTGTGATAATGAAAGTAATTTAAGCACTAAATGATGAACTATTAGTAGAAATAAATTAGTAATTGAAGTAATACCTTGAAAAATGTTTCAGAAAATTTGTAGTGTTGTGTGACATATGCAGTTCATTTTGCCCTAGGCAAGGGAAAATTTTTGGCATCACAAATTTCCTTCTATTTCTGCTACTTAGCAGGATCAATACCGAACATGGACAAGTCAGCATACGATGAGAGGATACAAGAAATTTACCCAAGGCATTGAGGTTCTTCTGTTTCCTTTTGCCCTTTACTTCTGGTTTGCTCTTGATTATTTGAAACAAATTCCTACATCGCTGAACATAGGATCAGTTCTAAGTGCCCTGCCAATACATTTCTATTCACATCGCAGGTTTAATTGACACATGGCGGTACCCTACCATCATCCAGCTCTGCACCTGTGTCTCCCTCTTCGCCTGCCTGGCCTTCTGTGTCTGCAGGCTCCGTGTGCAGCTCATCCTCCACATCATTATCCTCACATGGAGCTAGAATATATTAAAATATTGAGAAAAAAACCAACCAACAACACCCCCCCCAAACCACACAGTGAAAAGCTTTCATATTGAACCGAACACCACTTTATATTGAGACATTTACTAATTACTGCCAAAACAGGAAATCCTGAAATATGTCACCTGGAAAGACGTCTGCAGTGAAAGGATACTTCCAGGCTCCGAAAAGTCAAGGAATGCCTGCCTCTGAGGAGTCAGCAAAACATTTCAAGTGGAACTAACCAGGGCTTTTCTGAGCAAGTGGCCTTGTAAGAAACTAAACAAGAAGGGGCCTGAGCAGCCACCAAACCAGAATGAAGTTTACTGTCCTTTCAGAAAGATTTGGGTTTCCCTTACCGCACCAGAACAGTTACCACCACTTTATAGCCTCTGCGTATTAGGTGAAAACTGAAATCTCACAGTGTGCCACAACTGTTCATCTTGAAACTGAAATAGGTTTTTGGGGGTGTAAGTCACAGGAAATGTACCTCTGGTATTGATCATTATTACATTTGGAAACTGTTTGCATAGCTACAGTGACTTTCAGTCAAAAAGTGTAAGAGAATGGATATGTCTGTACAAGTAGCTTGGACATGAATTAATGGACATATTTTAAAGAGATATTAAAAAAAAAACTGTTCTGTTTCAGGCCACAATTTAATTTGCTGGCTCAAAATAAAGAAGATTCTTGGATTTATAACTCTGAAAAGGGCCATTTGACACTGCTACTTGTCACAGCATTTAATTACAGGAGAAACTGGATGAACTGTGGGGTCTACATTTTATTATTAAATGATACTTCTTTAAAGCCCCTAAACCTTATGACATCTTGTACCATCTCTAGTGCTAGATTTGCTTAATTAGGGGTTTTGTTAACCACTTTCATGAAACATTTCAAACACCAAAAAAACCCAGCAGTGCACACTTCCAGGTTTTATTCCACAGCAGAGTCAGTCAACTATGTTTTAGATTTGGGCAGCAAGTTAGCATCAATTCATGTTCAACAACATGCAGACCTTTAACTCTGCTGTATCACCTATTGCCAGTGCACACAGGATCATCATAATCATGCATCATTACACGCATTTGATAATTAGACACAATGATGGTAACAGATTTATAACCTTTGTGCTTACACCTCTATCAGCAGACTAGCTGGGGCAAGTCTCTAGCAGTGAATGCATACAGTGTCCTTGTGGCATCTTTTGGAGGGCTCCTGGTGCTGCTGGGAGTCACAAGTCCTCATGGAAGGCCTAGGGGCTGTTTCCTACAGGAAACTCAGACACAATCCCCTGATTCTGGATGGTCATGAAGATGATCAGAGGCCTGCAGCAGCTCTGCTATGAGATTTGGGGCTCTTCAGCCCAGAGAAGAGAAGGTTTCCAGGAGACCTTAGAGTAGCCTTCCAGTATCTGAAGGGAGCTACAGGAGGGCTGGGGAGGGACTATTGACAAGGTCTTGTATGACAGGACAAGGGGCAATGGGTTTAAACTATCAGAGGGGAGATTGAAACTGGATGTTAGGAAGAAGTTCTTTACAATGAGGGTAGTGAGACACTGGCACAGGTTGCCTAGGGAGGTTGTGGCTGCTCCCTCCCTGGAGGTGTTCAAGGCCAAGTTGGATGAGGCCTTGAGTGACCTGTTCTAGTGGGTGGTGTCCCTGCCTATGGCAGGGGATTGGAACTGGATGAGCTTTGAGGTCTCTTCCAACCTTACCATTCTATGATTCTATGACAAAAAGTGTTCAGCCATATGGGGATGAATGACGTTGTGCCACTCTTCTCCCTAATCGGGGTGTAGGCCCTGATCCTTTCTGTCTACCAGTGACCATGTGGCTTTTGGAACCATCTATATACTAGCACTGTAAATTAAGACAATCTTGAAACCAAACCAACCCTGCTTAACACTGAGGTCTTTCTCTAATACATGTTTTTGCTTATTTCCAAACACAGCCTGCAGTGGGTGGTTTGTCTTCTTTCTCCAACCCGAGAATTTGATCTTTTCCCATGTTTTTCCCCTCTGCGGTATTTAGACAGAGAGGTTAGTTTATGTTCTGTCAGCTACTGGAAAAGACAGTTACCCCTAGATGTGATCAGGCACTGGCCCTCCCTTACATCAGAGGCTTAGAAAACCCAGAATCTACAGGTGTCAAGTGTAGGAAACTGAGTCCTGTGGCAAAGGCTGCACTGCCCACAGGGGCAATCCTCCTGAACAAAACCAACCTGCATCCCAGTCTGATTGTTGCTTAGGTATGCAGCAGCTTGCATGAATCTGTAAATAATAATGTCATGGGATGGCTTTATGGTAGCAGCAAGTGTGAGTAGTATTAATCAAAAAAACTTGCACAAAACATTAACTCTGATGTTAGGAATATCTGATACCGCCACAGGTACGTGTGTCATCAGATCCAGAAACCACAAACTGAGATGATGTAGAGATGTGGTGTTGAGGGACATGATTTAGTGGTGACATGGTAGTGCTAGGTTAATGGTTGCACTTGATCTGAAAGATCTCTTACAACCCAATCAGGATTCTGTGACACTCAAAGCAAGTATTGGAAAGAGAAAACAAAATTAACTCTTAAATAGGTTGGTACACAAAACTCAACAGGAAATTATAGTGCATAGGTGAGTAACAACTTGATGCAAGGGTGGATCTCATTTTGAGGGACACGAAGAGCTTGCAAGTGGCTGGTTATATTATACATATACTGTGCATATACAGATATGCAGTTAGGGTAAGAAGCAAGAGGCCAAAAGCTGTCACACAATAACTCAGAAGCCACACACTATGGCAGCCAGAAACTGGGCTAAGCACTTAGGGTCGTATCAGCTAGCAGTTGTCAGCAGCCTGCATTGTGTGCAGACATCTTGTAAACACCGCTGCCTTGCCAAAGCAGCAGCGGAAGCAAAGTTTTCTGAGCAAGCTAGCTATTCTGCTGTGCTAAAACAACTTAGATGGAGATCAACCACCTAGCCACAGATTACTGTTGCTCCAGTGATTTAGCTATGTTCACACTGCCTCACACAGATTCACTTCTTTACCCTAATCCCAGTATCTTCATCTCCTTGATTTTGTAATAGAGCTTAGAGGCCCACGTTAAAAAAAAAAAAAACAAACAACCAAAAAAACACCCAAAAACCTCAGCTGAGTTCAATCACCCTTCAGTTTTCCCGAGGCTTTTCTAAATGAAGTCAATCCCAAGTCAAAGGAGACAAGACAGCCATCATCACTGCTGAAGATCGCAGCTTCAGCTGTACTCTTCTTGCCCATTTTCTTCACCATAGAGAACTGACACTGCTTTAAGCACCTTCTGCCACCACCTTTTGTCTGCAAGATAGCCTCAGGTTCTTTTGGTCGAGGAGCCAGGGGAATAACAGCTGGTCTGACCTTCAGTTTACAAAGCAAATAGAAGCACTCAGCTCAATTCCTCCTGCTGCTTCATTACACCCAAGATAACCTCTCTGCTCAGCCTGCCTTCAGGAGGGTTACCACAACGGGCGAGTCATGCAGGAAGGGCTGCCTGAGCAAGGCGTGCATGCACACTCCCCCTTCCTCCCTCCCTCCAGGGCCAGGCAAGCAGTAGCGACAGGGCCGTAAGGTCCAGGGTTAAAGTACCAGCTCAGCTGCTGAAGGCATGGAGAAGAGACGGGCAGGGTTATTGTGCATTGGAATACATAGAACATCACCAAACTACCTCCAGGGACCGTCTCCAGCCACGCCTGTACCGCCTCATGGCGTATGGAGGGAAGGTCGGATGCTGAATTTAAAAAACAATACATTGTAAGAAATCAAAATTAGACCACCGATGAGAGTCTAAAAACAGAAGAGTGACAAAGGGAGATTTTTCAGTAGCAAACACAGGAATAAAACCTATGAGATGTTAAACAAAAGATTTCAGGCTTGGGATTTAAAAGTCAAGGTAACATAGAAGTGTCAGGCTTAACCTTCCCTTAGGATCTGGAACGTTAGAAGAAATAGAGATAGCACAGGAAGAAAGAACACTGCATCAGACCAGCAGGTTGCTGCTGCTGTGGTCCACTTGAAACTCTGCAGGAGGTCAACCAAGAGATGAAACAGCTGAGCAACAAGAGAGGGGCAGCCTAACAGGCATCCCAGAACCTATGCTGCCCAGGTGCAGATCCCAGCAGATAAAGAAGAGCACAGGAAGGAGAGTGAGAGGGGCTCCTGTCTACTGCCACGCTGCTCCGGGCTTTCACATCAAACCCTGGTGCTGCTGGGCTCCCCAGCACACCTCCTGTCATGGAATACAGCTCAGCCAAGAAGGAATGTTATGTACTGAAATGAGGCTGGAAACTTGCAGTATGCTCAGAAGTACTTGCTGGTGACAGCCGTTCAAAAAACCAAACTACTGCTATGCTTGCCCACAGCTGCACTATGTGACAAAATCATTGAAGTAGCTAATCTGGCGCTCAAGATTGTCCTAGTTTGCCCCACTTCTAGGAGAAGGAAAGGAAACAGTGCCTTCCATCCCAAATTGAGCTGGAAAGACCACAAAATCAATTTTGGAGGGATCATCTTTTGTTGGGAGATGTAGTAATATACTATGGAAAAGCAGAAATTATAAAATAGAAATTAAAATTAAAATTTGGAAACTGTAGTGATAAGAGAACTTCAAGTAGAATCTAAAGTAACCTCCATTGTACCAAGCTTAAGAAATTTTTACTTAGTTTTTAAACATTAAACAACTACTCCAACCATACTGAATGTTCTAGACAGCCCATGTTGAATGTTGAACACAGCCCATTTCTGTGGTTGCAGTGGGAGGGAAATACTCATTTCATTTGCAGAGAACAGATTTCACACCAGAAAATCCCAGTGCATTCTATACACTGCAATTATCAGCATAGCCAAACTCATCTGAAACTGTGTACCAAGTTGGACCAGGATTAAAACAAGCCCCAGTATCTAGAACCACGGGGAAAAGACAATTATCTGGAATGGAATATGACCAAACACCACGAGGTAAAACCCTAGGCTCAGTCATTAAGTTGATTTCTCACCCACTCCCACAGTGTACTTACCCTCTCTATGAGTCTGGCACCACGGTTACAGACTCTGAGCTAAGACCACTACTCCAGCTGCATGGTTAACTCTGAAACAGCCTAGGCTTCTGCACGGGTAAGGCAGCTATGACAGTACTTACCTTAAGACACACTGCAATATAGTATAGAATAAAGTCAGGATGCGAGTGCTTACAAGAGAGCTACACTATTGGCATTTTCTTCCTCCACAGTTTTCCTTTAACTCACTAGCAGCTCAAAAGTGACACCTCACTTAAAAAACAGATATACTGTCAAATCTTAAACACAGGGAGTCAAAACCATTACTGATAAGATTTGCAAGCCCTTTGAACTCCATCAATCCCTAAGACCAGATGCAATTATACACTCTGAAAAGTAGCAGCAGAGAAACAATTTTAGTACAGACGCTGGTGCTGTTCAATCCTTGCTGCAGCAGGTACACAATACAGCCCTTCAGCTCTCCCCAGAGAGGAGCAGAAACCTCACTGCCACTAAGAGCACCATAGCTTCTCTTACTGAAGTCAGTTTCCATGGGCTGATTGCCCGCACTACCAAATCATGTGTGAGAGACGTTTTGGGGTGTCAGGTAGCGCTAGGACTGGGGAGAATGGAGCAAAACTAGAAGTGGGGAGATTCAGATTGGGTGTTAGGAAGAAGTTCTTTACCACGAGGGTGGTGGATGGTGAGACACCAACACAGGTTGCTCAGGCAGGTGATGAAGGCCTGGTTCCTGTAAGTTTTTAAGGCCAGGCTAGATGTGGCTCTGAGCAACCTGATTTAGTGTGAGGTGTCCCTACGCATGGTAGGGGGTTGGAGATGGATCGTCCCTTTCAACCCCGACAATTCCATGATTCTGCATAGTGAGGAAAACTCAAGACAGTCAAAGCAGGCAAGCAAACAGGTCAGAAGAAATCACACCACCACTAAGCTGAGAAAGCAGTCATTTAAAGTAGACACTGATCTGGAAAGCAAAATGCTTAACCAAGTATAATTTCGGGGTAACTTGAAAGTGGTTTCTTGTAATAACTGCTGCCCCTGATGAGATGCACTGCTCTTGAACGGCACAGAGACAACAGAGTTAAACAGCTGCAATGGTGTTCCATTGATGGTGAGAGGCTTGGGGGAGATTACCTCTAGAGGTGGAGGACATTGAGGTTGGGACCATTTTTTCCTCCTCCTCTTTTTCACGGATGTGTGTCCAGTGCACATCTGCCAGGATCTCCAGAGGATCAACCGGATTTACAATCTGCTGCAGCCTAAGGTTTCCAGCTATGAGGAGGAGGAGGAGGACATGGAATACCAGGCAGGGTGTGTGAAGGACAGGGAGGAAAAGATGGGAAAACAATGAAAAGGGGAGGTAACACACCATAGGAGAGGAAATAAGAAAAAGAAGAGATAATATTATTGGCTAAGATCAGTTTGCAAGGCAGACAGAAAAAGCTCAGCATTGTGTGCGCACACAAGTACCCATACAGCACTCCTCACTCTTCCCATCCAAGCTGAAGAACGCCATTCCAAGGCAGAGGAATGCTACTGAAAACGTCAGCAGAGGTCATCTCTGTGGCAAGCAGCTTTGCTGAAATGAAAGACATTCTCTGGGTGTCCAACAGTATGTGGTATGGAAACACCAATTGAGGAGAAATTTCCACCTCCTTCATATGACTATTGCCAAAAACATCTTGCTGTTAAAGGCAAGGGACAATCTATACTGTAGTTTGATGCACCAAAACAAAAGGTCTTCCATTCTCTACTATGGGGTTAATCACTCCTTTCTCCTCTGGGTACATCCTTGTGAATTAAATTACATGATGGATCTCAAAGCTTCCCATATGTGTGTATGCACACAGAGGCACACACTTCAGCACTTAAACTACATTAACTCCTGCTCCTCTGCACTGACTTGTTCCAGGGGTACTTTCTAAAGAATAACAGCACTTTCATTATGACATAACAGCTCTCCCACTTCCCTTGAAGGGACTTTCTCTTGCCGAAATAAATTTGTTTAAAAGAAATTACATTACTCCTCAGTTACCTGCCCATGCAAAGTTCAGTTATTTATGGAGTGCCAAAGGGAGCAAGCAACTGCCTAGCAGCTTGTTCAACTGCTGCAGAATACCCACCTTGGAAGAATCTACCTTGAGGTATTACACTCATAGACCTTGTCTCTATTGCTATCTGCTCTGGGAGCATACTTCAGGTTTTATTTACTCATAATGAAATAAATCCTTTTATGGGAGACAGATGTTAAGCATCTGCAGGAGTGGTCTTCACAAGCAAATGACTTGTCATTTGTCACTGAGTCATACAGAGTCAGAAGTAAATTTTCACAACAGCTGAACTACCAATGAGTAGGGCAAAATATTGTTCCAGCAGTTTAGAAGCCCAAAAGCAGTTAGATGTTCACATGGTGCACTAGTGTTTGAAGGAAACAAGAAACGGCAGCAGTCTGAGTCTACAATCAATCTTTCCTGCTGTCTCATTTTAACAAAGTTCCTTTCCCTCTGCCATGTTTTCCCCAGACATGACCAGGTGTTTGGGACTTCTGTTCCAGAAAGCACTATGTGTGAGATCAGGCATTTAAACTACAGAAGAAACAGCCAGAGGGAACTGCAGGAAGAGCACGATGACCAGCTCGCTATTAAAGGGAAAAAGAGTTCAGATGCACAAACTCAAATGCAGAGAGAGGATCAAAATTTAGCCAAGTACTTAGCAGCTTTATGTAGAGAGTTTTTATATCAATTAGCACAACCACATCCTGCAGGGACAGGAACCTGGGCTTTTTTCTGTACCAAAGCATTCGCATGCAGGCCCCAGGGTAATTAGAGTTAGTATTTGCATCGCCACACAACTCTGTGTTAAAAGGTTTAGGCTTGCCAGCAACGCTGAGAAGTATATAGGCACTCAGCAAGGCTTGGGAAGAGCAGGGCCCACATGATCTACATGCTTTAAAACAGATCTCTGGGATTTAGACCAGCGTAACATACACACCTTCAGTTACTCACAGTCTCTAGGCAGAGGCCTGAACTTGTCCTGATTAAGACTTGGTTCCTTCTCACCTTTTCTAGCAAACAAGCAGCGGCACATTCAGCCATGACAGCAAGAGGCAAGATTAACATCTCCTCCAGATCTAAATGCTTGACAAATTCAAATGACACCTGGCATAGCCTTTCATTAGGGCTGCCTGCTACGCTTTGCAGGAAGCTGGACATGAATTGCATTTACATTTGGAAAGGATGATTTTTTCTCTAGTTCCATGGTAGCATCTATCAGCACTTCATAAGCAGCAGGCAGTCTCGACTTGTAGTGGAATGAGAAGCTCCCCAAGAATCAACTCCTTGGGGGCCAGGTCTGAAGCACATCAGCAACTACAAGGGGGGAGCTTATACAGTTATGCTCTACAGCCATCTTATTAATAAGTAGGCACTACAGCCTACTTATTAATACTTCTTATTAATACTCATTCTTACCGTCAGAAAGTTAAATTAGAAAAAAAACCACCCACTTTTTTTAACCTTTCCTTTTTTTTAGAAAAAAAAAAAAAGCCAGAAGCCAAGCTACAGTTGTTACAATGTAAGCTGGAAAACATGCAGTTTGATAACTGCACATGTCCCCTTACACCCAGGAAGGCATTTGGATTTTCCTCTTATGTATTTTGGCTCTAATGAACCACACTGAGGGAATAAGGGATTAACAAGATATTAGGACCAAGTGATTTAAAAAAAAAAACAAACAAACCTACCCAACCATCAGAAACAAACTACAGGAGACTGTAAGATGGAGAATAACACAACCAGTTAGATTGGAAAGTCAGATTAATTTTACGTTCATTATATGACTGAAAAATCTTGGGGGTTGTCAAAGATTGATTAGCTTCCCCCACTGACTGTCCCCAGAGACACACTCAAAGCACAGCAACTAAAATGCAAGTTTGCTGACACAGGCATCTAAAAGCAGCATTTCTGATGTGTCCCGTGTGTCCAGTGTATTTCACAGGTGCAATTAGTCTGTTTATGAAACAAATCTGAAATTCCTAATTATGCAGGGATCACTGTTTGTGTACATTACAGTGGCAAATGCTCCAGGCTTTCTAGACCTTTCCTGAAGTACTTAGCAGCTTTATCCTTTTCCTAAAACTAGTGGCAATGTCAGACCTGATATATGGCATTCAGACAAGGAGATCTAGGTAACAGCTACTGAATCAGATTTTAGGGAGCTGGTAAAGAAATTAAATACAACACAAACTTCTCATGTGGGACCTGCTCTTGAAAACCTTCCCCACTCCTTCGGGGAAACAGAAGTGAAGGTTGTATATGGGTACCTTTAAATGTACCCGTGTCCTCTTCATTTGAGAGATGTTGAAGCCAGAGGCCTTGCTGCAGCTCTTTCTCCCAAGGGCAATACTCCCCCTCTACAGCAGAGGGAGCCACACATCCACATTAACCACCAGCCAAGCGTGAACACACACAAGCGATGGAGAGAGAGAGAGAGAGAGAGAGAGAGAGAGAGAGAGAGAGAGAGAACAGGATCAGAGAGAGACTGCCTGGGAACTCCCCATACTCCCACTGCATTCGAAGAGCCTGAGAAGAAAACCGCTTGAACGGAAGAGTCCATCCAAGAACACCATGGTTTAGCAGACTAAACACATGACAGGCACGTTACCATATTTATAAAGCAGTCTTCTATTCCACAGGCCTCAGTTACGGAGATGCAGCTCCTGCGTTGAAAAAGTAGCCAACCAGCCTGCAGAGCTCATCAACAAAACTGCCACTAAGACTCCAGAAAATAGATCTCTCCTTGCACTAGGCAGCCAAAGATCATTATGAAAAAGATCTTTGTAGTCTACTAGTCTTCACAAAAAAAGAAATGTGAGTATGCAAAGACAAGATCAGCGAGAAATCTGGCATGGTGGTGAGACTTTGTAACGTGTCTATTGTTAGCACAAGCTCTGCATTTTGATGACCCAGACAAACACAGGAGAAGGAGTCTTGCCCTAAGATTTTTCACAGAAATACCCCAGAGGCAAAATAGGAACCATCTAAACAACCCAGTTTCTCAAGGTCATCTTTTAAACTAAGGTAAGATGCCGTGATGACAGTTACGGGGCACTACCCCTTAGTGAGGCACTGCAACAGTGAAACAACTGCCTTCAAAATGCTCCTAGGGCTTGCTGCTAAAGAGTAAAGGGCACAAGCAAATCCAGTTCTCAGTAATAATAAAAACAATGAAACAACGCAGTGTCACAGAGCTATGAATTGCCCATGTTGGCATGGTGTATGGGAAGCATATCGTGTTGGTACTAGTGCTGTAACTGCCCTGTGGGCAAAGGTCCTCTCTGTCCAGAATGATCCACCTAAAGCTTTCCTTCACAATAACTCCCTCAAAAATCAAAGCAGTAAAGAAATGAAAGAAGAAAAGTTTTCCAAGGCAAATCATTCTGCATGGCAAATACTCAGCTCAGGTATCCCTGCTGTCTAAGAGAAAGGAAGGACAAATCAGTCTGTCTAACCTTCACTTGACTCCTCATCTTCCTCCTCTTCATCTTCCTCCTCATCCTCAATCTCATGATTTTCCTCCGCCTCAATCTCTTCCTCACTCTTTCCCTTCAGGAGGGCATGGATACGCACAGCCTCTTTCCATGGTACACCGCCCAGGTCTGACGGGGGTTGCTGAGGCAGCAGTAGTTCATCTTCTTCCTCCTCATCTTCCTCCTCCATCTCAGACTCTGAACTACTGTAGAGCATTTAAGAAAAGAGATAAACAAACAGTTAGCTTCCTAAGATCAGTCTGAGGTCAATGACAAGTTGTTTCAATACATGTAAGCCCAAAAAGTACAATGGAAACCATAACACTAATTACCTCTTTTCAGTATTCCATAGGCTTGTGGGCTGCAAGTGCTAGGCCTTGCCTTGCCCTGTTGGGTGGGTGGGTGGTTGTTTTGTTTTTAAAGATGGTGAAGCAGCAGCAAAGTGTTTGCAAAGACAAATCCAAGTTATTTGTGCAGCATTATTACAGTTTGTGACAGCTGAATACAGCAGAAAGAAACTACTTTCTTCATGTTGCTTTGTACAAACAACTGCAAGAGTTCTTAGTAGTGTCAGAATCTAGAAAGTCACAGCTCCTCCTAGCATCTGGGATAGCCTAAGATGGCTTTGACATTTGGTGGGGGTGAACCATGGATGGCTTTGGGAGTGGAAAGAACACACAGCAACCATCAGGCTAAAGGATAGAGCATGTAAGCTAAGGAGAGCTGCAGAAAAAAAATACTACAAAACTCCTCACTTCCCTACATCAGCCAGAACTATAATGGGTGTCCAATTAAGCATATTGTGTACATAGCAGCAAGAAACCGTAGGAAGCAGTACAAGGATAATTACAATAATGAGCTTAGTATTCCCACAGCTAAGTATAAAACATGCAAACCAGTAAAATCATTAGTGCTTTCACTAGACATCTCTGTTTAATCCTAACAGCTTCTCTGTGTTCCTTTGTGACCTGCTCTAGGTGATCCTGCTCTGGCAAGAGGCTTGCAGTGGATGATCTTCCAAGGTCCCTTCCAGCCCCTAACATTTTGTGATCCTGTGATAAGCAGCAGGGGCAAGAGCAGGGGCCCATAGTGACATTCTATTCAGTTCACTCTTACATGCTGGACTACCTAGAGGTACTGTGGGAGAAAGACAGTTGCATTTGCCACTGGAAAATTAATGTTCATGACAGTACACTGACAGAGCATATCTGCAGGGTAAAAGGCTCCTCTTTCTATGTTTTTCCTTACTAGATAATGGTCATAAAAACTACACAGTTATTAAAGCGACTTGCCAACGGCATCCTGGCTTGGATGAGAAACAGGGTGCCCAGTAGGGCCACGAGGGGATCATCCCCCTGTGCTCAGCACTGAGGAGGCCACACCTGGAGTGTTTTGTTTGGTTTTGGGCCCCACACGACAAAAGGGACATTGAGGGGCTGGAGCATGTCCAGAGAAGAGCAAGGAGGTGGGAGAAGGGCCTGGAGCACCTGGGCTATGAGGAGGGGCTGAGGGAGCTGGGGGTCTTCAGGCTGGAGAAGAGGAAGCTGAGGGCAGACCTCATTGCCCTTTGCAGCTCCCTGAAGGGAGGCTGAAGTGAGGAGGGGGCAGCCTCTGCTCCTTGGTGGCAAGGGACAGGAGCAGAGGAAACGGTTCCAGGTTGTGACATGGGAGGTTCAGTCTGGATGCCAGGGAATGCGTCTTCCCAGAGAGGGTTCTCAGACCTTGGAATGTTCTGCCCAGGGCAGTGCTGGAGTCCCCATCCCTGGAGGTGCTTAAGCAGCCTGTGGAGCTGGTGCTTAGGGATATGGCTTAATGTTGACCCTGAAGTGCTGGGTCAAAGGTTGGACTGGATGAGTTTTGAGGTCTCTTCCAGCCAGATGTTTTCTGTGATTTTCTGTGAAATCTCAAAAGGCCCAAATTCATCTGCTTGCCAATGACTGAAGTGATTCACGCAAGAACAGTATTCTATTTCCACAGAGACGAGAGAAAAAACCACCAAGCTGAAAACAATGAAGCTTAAGTTTCCTGTAAGCGTATAAAGTGTAACTTGTACGGTTATGATTCTATTTGCCATTCCCAGGTTTTACCACAGAATGTGACAAACTGACAACTTAAAAAGAAAAAAAAAGGCATTTTAAAAAAATATATAGTGTCACTCTATTATACTGCAGAGAAAGATACTCAGGTGAAGAACTTCAATTAGCCTAACATTATGCAAAATATCATATTTACATAATTTCATTCATCTGCTTGCCTGAGAAACAATTTGATAGCCAAGCTCACAAGAAAAAGACTTTTGTTCGTGCTCTGATTGTTGCCTATTTCTGTCCATAGGCTCTTAAATTCTCCTCACTGTCCAGCATATATATTTTGCTCAAATTCCAACCCAATTTTCACAGCAGGTTGCCTGGTTTTCGCGTGCCAAACACACATAGAAACACTGTGGCACGCCAGAGCCCTGGTGCATATTCCAGAAGGACAGATACTCTGAAAGCTTTAAGCAGATATACCGAGCTGTACCCCCCCTTCCTAACTCTCCCACACTTTGGTGTGGAAATAAACCTGACAGGTGCAGCATGCTGAGGTTTTTGTGAGCTGTCAATTAGGTTTATTGCTGCCCCAACTGTTGCTGTGAGCGCTTAACGGGATGAGCTGCTGCTTTTCAAGCAGCCACCTTATTGCCCTGAGTATGGACGACACACATTCTTCACCACATGGCTCACTTCGCTGTGCTTGGCTTTTATTTATAACTGGGGGGTGGTTTGACCTTTGAGGACTGGGAAATGAGAAACTGAAAGATAGCAGTGAGATAGCCTGGTAGAGTGGGCATTCCTTTCAAATGGCAACCTTGTGCCACAAAAATTCAGCCACTGAAACTTCCCCACACCTCCAAACAGAAATCAAGAGACCAAAGCAGGCTCCTTTATAGAATTTGTACGAGCAGCTGAATGTCACATTAAAAACATTTACCTACACAGATTTAGTGAGGAGGAGAGGAATCAAAATCTAAACTGGAAATCGACCTGTTCTCTTCCTTTGCCATGCAGCCTTTCTTCTAAACCCCAGATGACACATTGAGAATTACTGCAAGTTAAAGGTGATGGATTAGGCATCTAAAAGGTTTGCTGCCCCTCAAAACTGTGCAGTCAGGGTTTGGATGCTTAAATGATTCTTTTCTCTTGTTGAAGCTTGGGAAAAAAAATACACTTTGAATACTGTTTTCTGTAAACTTTCTCTGCAGAGTGTATGCTTCTAAGTGTATATGTGATGGGAAGCCCAAAATGTGTGGTCCCTGCTTGCCGTAGAGCTAACCCTTCGGTGACGCTGGAAGCCAGATCCACCGTGAGATGTGGAAGGAACAACGAGTTCCCCATCTCCTCTGCCTGCTCCTAACCCTGTGTGCCACACCAAGACAGTGAAGATGATCAAATCAGAGCCGTGGCCGGCTTGTTGCAAAGTGAAACTTTTCTTCTCCTGTTGCTGAAAAAGTCGTCAGACTCCTCCCTTCTTTCTTTTAATTCAGTCCTTCCATGAGGTATCATGGAATGGCTGGAGTTGAACAAAGGATACTCCACGGCGACATCATCTAGAAAAAACCTCTTTGTAAATTGCTTGCCATATTTGGACTCGGGACAGAAATTTCACCAGGTCAACTAAACAGGGGATTTGATGTATTTTCTCTTTCCTCTCTATCCTGGAACATGAGTTAGCCACTAAATACTGCTTTTCACATACAAAATTATACCGTTCAGTCTGCAACAGGCAGAATTATACCGTTCAGTCTGCAACAGGCAGAAGTACTCACTTACAGGGATGTATCTAGAACAAAGGGAGTTAAATGTAACACCCCACCAAAAAAACCCAAACAAACAAACAAAAAGCAGGTTTGAATTGTAATGCAAACCACACAGGAGAGAAGTTAACTCTGGAACCCTCTCCAACCTTGAATCCACATTCTGTCTGCTCAAGAGACATTTTAATTTCATACCATTTAAGAAAAAAAAAAATCAAACCAAATCCCTTCCAATTTAGGATTGAGTTTTATGATATTACGGTACTATAGATGTCTTCTAAACTGCTACTTAGAAGGACAGAAATCACAAGACAAAATACTTGGGTGCACAAGCAAAACGCTGTTAACGACTTGGAATGGGCAATCTGGTAAATAAAAAGCTAAAGGAAAAGAAGACAAAAGTCTGACGGGCTAGGTACAAAGAAAAGTTTATGGGCTATGCGTGCTCACCTGCTGGGCACATCCTCTTCTGTTCCTTTGTCTAACACACTGCTCAGGTTATGCTCTGCAAGTGTCTCCTCAGGAACCTCTTCCAGCTCCTCCTCGCGCTGAAGGGACAGTCGGTAGTTCTCCAGCTCAATCCGCTCCGGTGTGCCACGCAGCCGCTTGGCAAGGCTGGGCTCCTCCAGCCCGTTCACGTTAGAACCTGAAGAATAAGCCAGTGAATAAGCAGTAAATGCAACGGTCAGAACTGTAGTTTTCAGAGAAGACTGTGCAGTTGGGAGCAAGAAGGGCATGAGGCTGAGGGAGGTAAATAAAGGGAGAGAATACCTTATGTCATTATCCTGTTGGCCACTACTGGCAGAACCTGCTGGGGAGCCAAACTGCAAAAGGGAATCTTAGTGGTTTTGGCTAAGAGTTGCTAAAAGCATTGTTATATGTTACTAGTTGAAAGATGAAACAGGGACATTATAGCTGCAATGAAAGCTCTGTAGGGGACAGCCTAGTTACAGACTGGATATATTCTGCAAGATTTATGAATGCTATGGAGCAATCCTGCTACATGTTAACATTTTTCAGTCTGTCTACAGAATTAGGGAACAAGAAAGTATTTTTAGTACTTATCTTTAAGTGAAGTAGAGAATGAAAAAGGCCCACCTGGAGCGAGTTCTAAAACTTTGTATAGGTTTAAATTAACTTGTATTTTAATCATGATTGTGTTGAAGTGAACCACAGGGGAAGGCCTAGCTGAGATGTTCGCTAACACAAACCCTGTGAACCCCAGAAAATTGCAAGGACATTTGGATAAGGTGGAAAAAAGTATCCAGGACCTTCACTGATACTGCAGCACTCAATGAATTGAAGTCTAACCTGCACTCCTCCATCTCCTTTTAACATTCTAGTATTTTACCTTAAATACTATGCCACTGTTCACCCTTACCCAGCTTGCTATTAACAGAGCCCAACCTCTCCTAGGCTCTCATTTCACTGTGCTAAACAGGTCAAGCCTTCCTCTGATGAGACAAGCTCAGTGCGTTGATCATCCCCTAGCTCTCTGCACCTGTCCCAGCATGGATTAATCTTTCCAGAACCTGGGTGATGAGAATTGATCAGTTTTCCAGCTGAGGCTTTACCAGCATAATGTACAAGCCTGCCAGAAAACTCTCATCTGACCCATGCCAAGCACACGCTCGGCTCTTTACACCTCACATAATGCTGGTGGTTTCTATTTACTGACTGATATTCTGATCATTCTCCTTCATTGCTTCCAACTGATAAGCACCTTATGGTAGCCAAAATTCTCAACACTTTCTTAGTGCATGACCTTGTACTTTCTATTCTTACATTTCTATTTTTAACATCACAGTCTGTGACATTTTGCAGTTCTTAGTGTATGACGTGCTCGTCCTCCTCTGCATTCAGGAGGGTTTGAAAGTGTTCCCTCAGCCACGAATTTCATTAGTAGATTTAATTTTTGTAACAGCAACTTTAGGAAAAGTATTACAAAAATCAGTCTTGAGGTGTTTAGGAGTAAGTTCTGTGCCACTGGAACAGGCTGCCCAGGGAGGTGGTTGGGTCTCCATCCCCGGAGATACTCAAGGTGAGGCTCAACAGGGCTCTGGGCAGCCTGATCTGGTGGAGGATGTCACTGTTGACTGCAGAGGGGGTTGGACGGGATGAGTTTTGAAGGTCCCTTCCAACCCAGACCATTCTATCATGTTATATTTTTCTGGTGAAACTCCAGTGTGTAGCAACTCAACCGAATTATCTCCTTTTTCAATAAAATCTTTTAATCTCTAATTTGAAGTCAGCTTCTCAGCTACTTGACATTTCATGCACTATTTCCTCTTTTTATCCAGTCTAAATAATTATTTCCCCATGGCAGCCTACAGGTGCTTTACTGCAGCCCAGACTACTCAAGCACACTGCAGTTCTCTAACCAGTTTCCTTGTCAATGTCAGCAGAGTCTTTGGTGAATCCACATCACAGCTTGTATCACTTACCTTCATAAAGTCAGAGGACTGAGCATATAGAATAGTAGTCTTTAGTTATTCCTTCAAACAAAGTGATTTCTCTGTTGTTTAGGTTAACTGACATGTACTTGGAGCAGTGCTCATGCAGCCCAGAAAGCCAATTGTATCCTGGGATGCATCAGGAGGAGCGTGTGCAGCAGATCCAGAGAGGGTATTCCCCCCCTTACTGCTCTGCTCTTGTGAGATCCCACCTTGAATGCTGCATCCAGTTCTGGTGCCCCCTCCATAAAAGGGACATAGATCTGTTGGAACAAGTCTAGAGAAGGGCCACAAAGATGATCCAGAGGCTGGAATACCTCTGCTATGAGGATAGATTGAGGGAACTGCAACTGTTCAGGAGGACCTCACAACTGCCTTCCAATACTTGAAGGGAACCTAAAGGAAGGCTGCAGAGGGACTTTTTACAAGAGTGTTCTCCCATAGGACAAGAGGAAATGGATTTAAATTGCATAATAGGTTTAGATTGGGTCTTAGGAAGAAATTCTTCACTAAGAGGATGGCAAGACTCTGGAATTGATTGTCCAGAGAAGTTGTGGATGCCCCCTGCCTGGAGATGTTCAAGGGCAAGTTGGATGCGGCCTTGAGTAATGTGGGCTAGTTGAGAGGTGTCCCTGCCTATGGCAGGGGAGGTTGGAGTAGATGATCTCTAAGGTCTCTCTCGGCTTAAGACTCTTTTGTTTGTTTGTTTTGTTTTGTTTTTTCTCTCTTCTTTATCTGCAGGTCATAGTTCTGTCCCCCAGTGGTCAACCGGCATTGCTCTCAGTCAATGTGCATCAGCACACCTTGGTTTCATTACAAAATGTTGCCACAAAGTTCATTTTCATTGTAAAATTCTTCCACTCAGACAAAGATTATTTGTCAAATGTTATTTCCATTCATTACAGTAAACTAATATTTAAATTTTGCTTCCAGTTTCATTTGTTTTATTTCCCTATCCTGCTGCACACTGACTTCTGCTCTCATGTCCAATGCCATTGTCTCAACTGCAACTGAAGGCCAGGTATTGGCCTAGCTATACATAAAACTGCTTTTTACATCAGCCCCATCTCCACTGTGGGCCCACTTCTGCTTTCCCTTACAAGAATAAGGAATTTCCCTCAAGAAATAAGGATTTTCCCTTAAGGAATACAGCTGTTTCCTTTCCTTTCCTTTGCAAATTCTAACCTAGCACAGCTTCAGCAACATTTATTTTACCCTCACACATTTTGACATCCAAGCCAGTTTTCATTTTCTTTCTCCATCTTTTGCAGTTTCCCAGCTTATTCCTAAAAGTTTCTTGTTTTTTTTTTTTCCAGAGCAATTACTCACTTAATCCCAAAACAACATGGGCCTTACCACAATTAGTGGCGTTTCTTTCCAACCCCTTTCCAAAACAAGTAACTCATAAGACAACTGCCAGCAGTGGTTTTTTTCTTTTTCATGGTATTATTGAGTCCTTTTATGATGTGGCCAATTGAGTGCTGTGCACTCAACTGGAACTGCAGCACAAGCCACAGAAGCTTGCTCAGGTGGTAGGCAGGAACATGACCTTGCATTTCCTGGGGTACTGTAGTCTGTCCCATTTCCTGCTGCTAGGACTGATGTGGTATTACTGTTTTCAAACTCTAGTGGAACTGGACTGCCTTTTCAGGGATTCACATTTCAAGTAATTCTCTCTAGATGGTGATACCACCTCAGCCAAATCTACTTCTGCAGTCTGTGTTACATTCCCCAACTCTGAGTTCACAGCAAGAGGGGAACTGACCTGGGATATTACTCTGCCACTTCTAGCTGACAGTGAAAAAACCCAAAGGGTTCTGGGCAACACCAGATTAACAAAGTGGGGGGAAAACAAAGAAGGACTACACTAAAATAATCATAAAGGAAGTCTTTCAACTGTTTGGAATTCTTGATACACAACAGAGCCATCATAAAGGCTCGGCCACTTCAACAGAAGTATCCTTTCACAAGCTGTATCTAACTTGTTCTTTTCTGATGCATATACTGACAGAGCTGCAAAGTCCACAAGCAGAAATAAAACAATGACAGCAAAAAGAACTTTTTATCCAGCTGATATTATTTCACTGCTCTTGTTTTCTAACTATCCTAAGGAGTTTTTGGTCAGCCTTTTCCCACATAAAATGAAATTAAGTAAAAAAAATAAAATTTAAAAACAATATATATATAAAAGTAATGCTTGCTTCAGTGCTGTAGTATCTAGGGTGGTGAGGATGACTGGCAGAATTGACTCTATGGCAAAAAAAAGGACTTAAGAAAAAAAAAAATCAAGCTGTTTCTACTTATTTCAAGAACATATAGAAACTTTCAGGTACATTTTTTCCAAATACAAACCATCACCATACTGTCACTGCTATGTAGAGAACCAAACCAATTCTGTCACAGCACAAATGATAACTGGGAGTGAATGACTCAATGAAATAGTGTTTAAAAAGAACTGAAAAGATAGAAAAATCTGTCTAAACTTTGATGCAAAAGGATATAGTCAAATGTCCTCTAAGTTTTTAAGGCACAAAGAGTCAAAGATATAGGAAGGACATCCCCAGCACTTCCTCTGATCAATTTATATATCACAGAACCACAGAAGGTTAGGGGTTGGAAGGGACCTCAAAAGCTCATCCAGTCCAACCCTTCTGCCAGAGTAGGATCATCTATAGCAGATCACACAGGAACACATCCAGGTAGACTCCACAACCCCCCTGGGCAGCCTATTCCAGTGGTCTGTCGCCCCCACAGGGAAAAAGTTTTTCCTTGTGTTTCCATGGAACTTCCTATGCCTCAACTTCGACCTGTGCCCCTTGTCCTGGCATTGGGCATCACCCAGCAGACCCTGGTTCCATCCTCTTGGCACTCAACCTGTGCATATTGATAAACATGAATGAGGTCATCTCTCAGGCTCCTCCTCTCCAAGCCCTAAGCCCCAAGCCCCAGCTCCCTCATACTCTCCTTGGAAGGAAGATGTTCCATTCCTTTCATCATCCTTGTGGCTCTGTGCTGAATTCTCTCAAGCAGTTCCTTGAGGTCCTGCTTGAACTGAAGGGCCCAGAACTGGACACAATATTCCAGATGTGCCCTCAGCAGGGCAGAGTAGAGGGGCAGGAGAATCTCTCTCCACCTACTACCCACAGCCCTTCTTACACACCCCAGAATGGCATTGGCCTTCTTGACCACCAGAGCACATTGCTGGCTCATGATGAACCTTCCATCCAATGGGGATCCCAGGCCCTTTTCCCCTTTGCTGCTCTGCAACAAGTCAATTCCCAACCTGTACTGATCCATGGGGTTGCTCTTTTCCAGGTGCAAGACTCTCTCCTCGCCCTTGTTGAATTTCATTCAATGTCTCCCTGCCCAGCTCTCAGATTAAGTCTTGCTATATACATCCTTGAGCTACAGGGTTGGCCACATCCTCCACTTTGCAAGGAAAACAGCTCTCTGTTGGAGAACACTGCAGAAATTCAGCCCATTGGCTGTCTCTGAAAGGTGCCGTGAAGAACCACCTCACTAGCTCCAAAGGCCTTGTCAAAGTTGTCACCAAAGGTGACACAGGAGCAATGCTGCTGACAGCCAACTCGCTGCACCACAAAGCCAGTCAGCATCAAAGGAAAAGTTCTACAGTTCATGAAGTTACAGGATGGAAGTGTGAGGTGCAAGCAGTGTCAGCAAGAGCAGAAGACAAATTATTTGCTCATACTATGCTCTAAAGTTTATAAGAAACTTTGCGAAGAGACAAAGAAACATGGGACTTTTCTACCCTCATTTCCTCCTCAGATATTTGGTGCTAGATGCATGGGCAAAGCTTACTCCAGTGTGGTGCTGGCAGACATTCTCTGGAACAGGCACTAGAGCCTATTCTCTAGTGTTCCTCTGGAGGGGAAAGGTGCCTCTCAAATCACTATGTTTCATTCCCCAGACTGTATTGTAAATCACACCCAGTATCTCAATTGAGAAAGAAGGGGTGGATGAGGCTGCATTTGCCGG
>VWYK01047354.1:23872-34553 GCA_013399775.1 Semnornis frantzii
AAAAAGCAAAGCTGCTTCTAGACAGAGACAAAAACTACCTTAAAGCCAAGAGTAGCTTCTCAAATAATCTGCTGCAAACTCACAAACATTCAAAATAGAACACATTTTAAAACTCAATTATTTACTTGGGAATAAGTCAGTAGGGCATGAACATTTCACAGATCATCTGCAGGGAAGTGTTTTTCTTAAGAGACCAGGTTGCTTTGCTGCTGCGTGAAAGCTGCCAGAGTCCTTTATCTGAGCCTTGACACAGCCTGTCTCTTGCAAGGATAACTGTATGATCAGAGATAACATTCCTACCCTGAATGGCTCCTGGCCTGCCTGCAGCAGTGTTCTATTCCAACAAGGTTGCCAATTACTGGAAGGCCTGATAAGCTTCTCTGGAGAGAGGAGCCCATCTTGATTTCCCCCTAGTACTGCTCCACTCTGTAAAAATCTATGGATTATTCTCATGAGCTAGATGACACCTTGCCAAGGTAACTACCTGACATGACAGTTGCTGAAGAGGCAGAATGAATCTCAGAATAACAAATTCTTCCCAAAAGGAAACTATTCTACTAGAATTTACTTTTCACTAGTCTCACAATAGCCCTTAGACTTCCTGTTCCTAGTCCAATCTAGTAAGAGTGCAGGCTCTCCAAATTAAATATTATCTCGTGAAATGTGTGCCCAATATTTTGCAGACTTAGTTGTGGTCTTGGGGAGTTTCAGCAATTCAGATCAAGGAGTCTATTGTGAAACGTAATCGAAAAGAGGGGGGAAGGAATTAATCCAGAATGCAGATTTTCCAGCTAAAAAGATTTCTCAAATATTGTTCTTTTATGAGAATGTGAAACACTGGACCTGTTTGTTCTCACTCATGTTTTCCACACTCTCCAATTGCTTCTACCTCCACACAAGTGTTTGAGAAAACAGCCATGTCAGACACAACAGCAGCATATTGCACAGGACAAAGCAGAGATGGAAGATGAGAACTCTCCTCAGGGAGTTTAATATCATAGTGAGCTCCAAGTCAGGAATCCTGAAAGTTCACATTGGTATTCATTTCCAAGAAATATCTTTTGGGGTGAGGTTCCTGAAATGTGCTTGGTAGTTCAGCAAGCAAGAGAAGGCAGCAAATGAGATCTAGCAGCACTTTCAGGTTTCTCACTTTTCATTTGTGTCAATGTCAAATTGAGTTGCATTTTTTTCCTCAGAAGCTTCATCGCCCTCACCCACTTCGATTCCATTAACTGCCTCTTAATATTGAACTTTGCATCTAAGGTCCTCAGAACGTGTTACAAATACTATCACACTAAAACAATCCTATTTTGGAAGTGCTGCAGAGGCAGTGCACAAGTCCAGACACAGAGACTAAATACCAGGAACAGTCTCACAACAGACTGGTGGCAGTGCCAGGAACAGGACCCAGAATTCCTATTCCTAACTCCTTCCCTCTCAGCTCCAGTTTAAGTCAAGGCAAAACACTCTGAAGTAACAAAGGGACTAAGATATGATGGGTTTTCAGCATAATTATTACATGGTTTATATAAGCAAGATGAGCAATGGCAACTCCTATGAGATACTGCACTCAGCAACATTAAAAAAGTCTTAATACTGAGGCCTGCTGCTGGATGTTGCACATATTAAACCAGTAAGTCATTTAGGACATTCCATTTCAGGAAGAGCAACTAATTTCTTCTGAGAGATGCAGCCAGAAATCCTTTCCTTAATCCTCTCCAAAATCAGTATCCAGCTACTGCTAAATTTTTGTCCTGCACAGGAAGAGATACATCAAACACACAAATGGCAGCACTGAACTGCAAAACCACACTAAAAGGAATGGATTTTTTAGAGGTCAGAAAGTTCCTTAATGTTTCAAATACAGATTTGTCCACTCTTTATCTTGTAAGAAGCATCTCCAAAAAAATCACTGGATGGAGACCAGTGGAGCAGACCACTGGAGCAGGTCTGGGAATTGAATTCTTGTCCCTGCTTGTTGGCACAGCCTCACATCATCCTGGCAGGATCCCCTGAACTTAGATAAGCCAAAAGGGGTAACACCTGCTGCAACAGAAGTAAAAATGCATCTCTTTGAATCTAAATACTTGACAGTCATCAAATGTCAATGCTACACTGATACAATGCCTCAACCTTCTCTCTTGCTATCCTGGGCAATTCCCAAGCCCTCAAGAAGCCTGAATTATACAGTTGTATAAAAAGTCATCAAATCTTGAATTTCCTGGTGTCCGTTTCCAATTTAATGCATTCTGCTGAATACAAAAGTCTTGAATTCAAGAGAGGCAGTTTGAAAAGAAGTGTATTCACAAGCAAGATGGTGCAAGTGTCCACGCACAAGATTCAAAGTGAGCTCAAAGCTGAAGGCAGCCCTGCTGAAATTCTTCTGAAATGCATACAGAAGGAGAGCAAACAGTAACTAATTATGCTTTCAGGAGATACATTCTACTTCGCCAAAGCACTTGGGGTTTGATATGGGAATTGAACATATGCAAACTGTCTTATTCAAGTTGGATTTGATCAATACAACTGTCCTTAAACCAGCATTGAAAACCCAGAGAATCAAGGAGCAGAAAGCACAGCAGAGGAGCTCCTTCCAGCCTCCTAGAAGAAAAAGGGGTTTGCCACTGGGCAACCAGCATGGTTGAGAGTGTCATACCAAGGCTCAGGCCTCAAACTACCAACCTCAGTAATGAAATAGGAAGAATAAGCTGTTTAGACAAAAAGGTGGTTTATCTAAACATCCCCCAATGCAGAAATACCCAGAAGAGAATCGAAGAACCAGCACTACTCCCGCTGCTGACCAACTAGTTTTAGATCATGACTTGATTCAATAGAAGGAATCAAGAAGGAAAAAAAAAACAGACAGTAAGATTCTTGTCAGTATCTACTGGTTCCCTATGCAAAGAGATGCAAACAGACCCCCAAAAATCCCTCCTAACCATTATAACATGTATAGGAACAGCTAAAAAGGGATTCTGAAACAGATACCCCAGAAACAAATGAAGATGTAAATTCTCCTGCACACATCCCACAACCTCGAGCTGGAATTAATGTCTTCCTATCTCAGATGTTGTTAACAAATGTGGAAGGCCTCTCTCTGAAGAACTATGAAAGTGAATTGGACTGACTCCTGAATGAAATTGGTAACTCATATGTTTATCTTATGGGTGTTGTAACATTTTCCTTCCCCTTCACACTCTTTTGGTTAAAATACATTTCCAGATTCATCAAAAGAGACACTGACACAAAAAAANCAAAAAAAAAAACGCAACAAAAAAAAAAAAAAAAAAAAAAGAAGTTGCTTCCTGCAGCAATTCGAATGACCTGCCCTTTCTTTGGTTTTGGTATGAGCAACCAGAAGTTGATATGAATAAACTGTTATATTTCAAAGTCAACTGTAATTTACACTTGGGTCGTGAAAACAAATTCATCCGCAACCTATACTATAAAGCTGTGTGTGAGAGAGAGTGTTTGTCACAAGTGAATGCATGCAGAAGTAGCACTAGATAATGAAAGGCAAGAGTTCAGCACACAGCCTAACAGTACAGCAAAGCTGTCTTCATTGCAGCGGAGGTACAGAATTATCCAGGAACAGCTATTTTTGGCTTCTGGAAAGAGCCCAGTGTTGTAGTTCGTGGGTAGAGCAAAGAAATAGGGGAAAGGAGCTATTAGGTCATCTACTGCAAGGCTCAGAAAACTGCTAAGATTGCTTTGCCGTATTGCATCTTTTCTGGCAGGAAACGTTAACATTTGCACACATTTTGCTGCTGCCCAAACAGTTTTCTTGCACTAGAGAGATAAAAATCTTTCCATCAATTTAAATTGTCTACTAATTACTATTGTCTTTAATTATTCAGGAATATTGTAGCAGTAGCATGTTCCCTATCATTTTCCATTTTGCTGGCATCACCTAACACATCTGAGCTCTCTCCAGTATTTCGATCAGCTCTGTCATATGCTGCCTGCCCTCATTTCCATTTCCTGAAAGAAGCTGTGCGGGAAGGTTGAAGGGCACTAAAGGATAATCTGGCTAAAGATAACATTACTTTGCAGGGGTAAATTTTGTCCTGGAAGCTATTAAAGGTATCTTACCTCAAGGAACCACCTGGAATGAGATATATTCAGGGACAGGCAGGGAGAGAAAGGAAAGAAGGGAAAGGCTGCACTGGGTTTTGGCTCATGAATTCCTCTCTCCTTGTTTTATTAATTTGGAATCTAAGAGTAACCGTCCAGTCACAATCCAAATCCTTTTTATGCTGTTAGAAAGACAGCCTCTGCGATCATCTCTTCTACTCTCTATGACTTTGCAGTTTCTACATTGCAGCATCTATTTCTTGCCACTCATAGGGAGCAGCCCCCCAGAACCTCTCATCTCACCAGAAAGGATCAGACAGGCAATTCCCAGTGTGCAAATAACACAAAGCTGAATTGAGGACATTTCCACCTAAAAGTAATAGAGGAATCTACCAATACAAACACTGCCTGCTTTCAACAGGAACCAGTACTTGTGATTCTATCTTGGACGGTGGATGTTTTGATCATTAAAGAAAAGCCAGTTGGGAACTCCAAATTTTATCAGAATTAAAAACAAAAAGTGTGGAGTATTAAATGTTTTCAGTTTTCTGTTCAAACTGTGAGCAGACTGAGAACACAGCTCTCAAATTATCATCTTCTTTCAGCTACTGAGCTAATAACCACTCTCTCTTCTGTTGCAACGTACCACAGATTTCAATAATTAAACACTAAGCATGTCCTTACTTCATTTCTGTAATTTATATCAGGATTGTGAGGTGCTGCCAATGGAACAGACTGAAACCTGCGGCTGCCAGTTACAATACAGTGGGAAATACTTGGCCTAAGCAAAACCTCCCCATACTCACAAAGAATCAACATCTGGCTCCTTCCTTCTGCACATACTTTACTATTATCTACATCTGTTCCACATGTCCCACAAGTAAAGCAACTGAACATTTCAAGCAATCCAGCACTTCACAACCTGATGGGATTCTTGTGGAAACTAAGAAACGTCTTGTATATAGATATGTAGCTAGGTATGTTCAAAGTCTGTTCCAGTTCACAGGATCACAGGGTGTTAGAGGTTGGAAGAGACCTCTGCAGATCTTCCAGTCCAACTCCCCTGCCACAGCAGGACCAGAGAATCCAGCGCAGGTGGCACAGGGGCACATTCAGACAGGGCTGGAAGGGCTCCAGGGAGGGAGACTCCACAAACTCTCTGGTCAGTCTGTACCAGTGCTCTGGGACCCTTACAGTCAAGAAGTTCTTCCTTATGTTGAGCTGGAACTTCCTGTGCTGCCGTTTCCACCCCTTGCCCCTTGTCCTATGCCAGGACACAAGTGAGCAGAGGCTGTCCCTGTCCCTTCTTTCCTGACCTGCAGCCCTCAGCTATTGATAGACATTGCTCAGATCCCCTCTCAGCCTTCTCCTCTCCAGACTGAAGAGTCTCAGGGCTCTCAACCTTTCCTCATCAGGCAGTGCTCCAGTCCCTTCAGCATCCTTGTAGCCCTCCCTTGGACTTTCTCAAGAAGAAAGCTTCCAAAAGACACTTTACTGATTAAAGATAACTTGCACATCAGTTCTGATGTTTTAAATCACTGAGTTACCCAAGCCTGAAAGTATTTGAAACATATCCCGGGTAAAAACATTTCTATTTATAAATATTTCTACCCACAAGCCATCAGATAAACTTTGTAACAACAGAAAGGACAGTTAAGAAATTTTCCTAAAAAAGAAAACAGAGCCTTCTGGCATGACAGCAAACATGAGAAATGTCAGACTAAACATACATTTTTGAGAGAAGATGTAAGCAACTAAACAGAGTCTAGCAGTGCCAGCTCGTCTTTAGGGAGCATCTGCCCAGTTTTGTTTGGAAAGTCTAAACTAAGTTCTACATCACCAAGATCAGCTCAGCAACCACTATCCCAATTTCACCCATAAACACACTTCAAAGAAGCAGGAGAACAGGTTCAGTGGTGACCCAGGTATATCTGTTCCTTCCCTTCAGATTATTTCTATTTGGTGTTCTAACATGCCTCACCAAATAGACACCTTAATGGTGCTGGTCACAAGCAGGTGCTAAAACTGTGACTGGTTTGTTTGCATTGGTGTGGGGGTGAACAGAAGTATGGTTATTCCCTTCAGTATTTTACACCTGATTCTCATCACTGTTATAGAACATTAGAGGGAATATGTAAGACCCAGTTTATCTGGTATGGTAGAAAAGAGTAAGAAGTGCACAGGCTACAAGAGTTGGGGTTCTTCAGCCTGGAGAAGAGAAGGCTTCCAGGAGACCTTACAGTGGCCTCCCAGTATCTGAAGGGGGCCTCCAGGAAGGCTGGGGAGGGACTACTTACAAGGTCTTGCAATGACAGGACAAGGGGCAATGGGTTTAAACTGGCAGAGGGAAGATTTAGACTGGATGTTAAGAGGAAGTACTTTATAGTGAGGGTAGTGAGATACTGGCACAGGTTGCCCAGGGAGGTTCTGGCTGCTCCCTCCCTGGAGGTGTCCATGGCCAGGTTGGATGAGGTCTTGAGTGACCTGTACTAGTGGGAGGTGTCCCTGCCTATGGCAGGGGGTTGGAACTAGATGAGCTTTGAGGTCCCCTCCAACTTTACCATTCTATGATATGTAAACCAATTTGTATAGAGCAGGCTTTTTACACCACCACAACAATCAGTGTGACAAAGGGGATGATCTATACCAACAAGCTACCCACATGTATCTGACAAAGCAAAACATTTTGGGATACATAGTGGAAAACATCCTAAGGGTCCCAAAAGCTCCAATCTTACAGTGAAGTTTCCAAACCTCCCCCAAGAGCTAATTCAGTCCATCTTCAGTGGAAGTCATCTGCTCTTTGAGGAAACAAAACATCCACAGTGCATTTGTCGAATGCTCAAAGTTTCAAAGTGATCTATTCACATAATACTGATAGTTTGTTTTTAAAAATTACCTTTGATATATTACTATTTATATAGTGAATTTCAGTTCCCCAGTTTGGGGATAAATACTTGAATGTTAGCAGCCGCATAAAGTTTTCTGTGGAAAATTTCTTTTGGGGGAGTCTAACTGCAAAAAAAAAGACGTTGATCAGCTCATTTTCTGTAAGATGAAGACAAAAATTTAATCTATTACCAAGTTCTACAGATCCTAAAGGACAACTCCATGCAATTCCAGATCCCAGGCTAGTATATACAGACAAACCCACTGTGTTTTCTTCACAGAGCTCTGGGCAAAGAAGCACATACACTTGGCAAAGAACATGGCCTGCCCTAAATCATCTTTTGTTGCCTCATTTTCAAGTCATTCTCTTTGCATTACAAAGGTTAAAAGGAACGCTATTTGAAATAATGAGTAATTACAGGATAAAGTTCCCTCTACTGTAAATAATTTTAAGGTACTTTAATCTGGCATGGAGTGAGGAAGAAGTGCGTCAGCAAAGGGAAAATACTTGAAAAGGTTCAGGTTTGTTTCACAAACTACAACTGGCATACTTTTTGTTACAAGTTACTTTTGAGTGTCAGGGCCACAGAAAGAATTCCTTGGCAGACTATTCTCTTGCATCAGGGCAGGATACAGACCTCGAGTTTTCCCAGGGTGTTAGTAAGAGAACACCAAAAGGCAGAAGACTGAAGAACCCCAGACACAGAAACAAAGTATGAGTTATCTGTGTAGACTTCAAAGAGGCATCACACAAATAGTTGGCTGCTCCAAATTTTAGCTGAAAGCAGCATTTCCTAAACTTGTACAGCAAGGTGGTCCGATTTCACCTCTGAGGACATAATCTCCCTTCAACCTTGTGGTTTTTCAGTCTGTTTGGGTTCTTTTGTGACTTTTTGCTTTGGGGAGGGGAGGGCGGGTGGGCAGGAGGTGGCTTGTCTTGTTTGTTTGGGATTTGTTCTTGTTTTCAGTTCTCTTTCTAATTTGCAAACGTCTGATTTCCAAGAACTTTTCCACAGCATTCCTGATGCGGAACAGTGAAGGCTGTTGGAGCTGCGCATCAGAGTGACATTTCTAGTTCAACAAGTTTCACACTGAATGCTAATTGCTGCTTCTCCAAACTCAGCCTCAAAATCAGGCCTGCTGGCCACAGAAAAGAAAGGTAAAAGGCAACTGGCAAAGGCATAGAATCAGTACTTTCCTCCAAAGAAGGAGCTCTTAAGTGTAACAGAATTGTTTTGCAGTTGCAAGTTACCATTTCAGCATAACTACTTTTGCCAAAAGAACCTGAAAGAGAAGACAGGCTGGTCACAATCAAAAGTCACCTGCTGCTACAAGCTCTTAGTTGCCTATGGTGCTGTAGGAAGCATGGTATGCATGCAAGAGAAAACACAAAAGACGTTCCTAAGGTAGACTAAATTAATCTATCTTTGACAGCAGGAAAATGCAGCTTGTAACTACAATCAAGTTCTGTCTGTCATGGTGAGAAGATCACACAGGTCTCATAACGGCCTGGAGGAAGGGAGATCATCTCCTCCCACGTGATGCTGCCGAGAGAAGACAACTGTCTAGTTAAAGTGGAAGAACACAGGATTTGGCTAAAGGCTCCACGCTTCCCCTTTTGCCTTTCCATCACACCAAAACATAACATCGCCACAGCTGCTACTATTCCACCAAGAGGAATCAGATCCTGCCAAGACGCTTACCTGTCACACCAGCTGCAAGGCTACGCTTCCCTGTTGCCAAGTGCTGACTTGCACTCACTCACCCACGTTCCTCCTCTCCCCTCACACGTGGGTATCGCTGCCTTGCCTACAGAGGGTGACAAAGACCTCTTGCCTGCTGCAAGGCACACAAAAGCACCTCCAAAATCGACCAAAATTAGTGAAGCCATAGCACTGAAAGCACATCTACCCAAAGCCAGTTTTGCCAGTATGATAGAGAATGTAGCACTGGGGCCCTTAGCATGCTTTCAACAGCAGCAGGTCATGCTGTCTGTGCAGTGTACATCCTGCACTCAAACAACAACATAGCCCGATTTAAGAAAAAAAGGAATTAAAAAAATCAAACACCACAACAGTACAGAAGAAACTTGAAAAACAGAACTTTGAGCAGGTGCCATGGAGCTCCCGAAAATGCCTTTTGCATTTGAGCTTGCCAGGTCTATTCATTCCACTCTCCCTCAAGTCTGCATCACTCACAGCATCCCTTCTCTGGAACCAGTAAAGGGAGAAGGGGGAGGAAAAAGAAAAACTCAGAAACCTGAAGTTTGTTTGGTATTTATTCCCTTCAACATTTCACAGAGTTGAACAAATAATGTCTTGATTTCACAGCAACAGGAAAACCACGTGTTACAGAATTCCAAGACACACACACACACCTACAACAGAACAGGTTGAAAACAAAACCGCATAAATCAAAATCTTCAAGAGGCCATACAATGGAGACATGAAGCCTTTCTGAGCACCAACCATCTCACTTCAGCATTTCCTCTCATCAAGCTGGTTTTATGCACACTCCCTCATGTTCTCTGAGGGAAGCCATCTCAAAATGGTCATTTCTTGGATTCCACATTTCCAAAAACACAGATATTTTAATTCCGCAATTACAAAAGAATCCAAACTCCTTCACGTAAACTCAGTATCATTTTTCTAAGATGTAAAACCATTCAATGAAGCTCTTAAAAGTGCCCAGAAAAATTCATATCGCACTTGAAAATATACACATACAAACAATAAACAAATATTCCAGTGGCACAACTCTACAGGTCTGAAAGTTTGAGAGAAAGGCAGAACTGGGAGCCCAGCTGCTCCCAAAGAAAAGTGTTCTTAGCAGGATCAACCTCAGCACATGTGTATTTTGGATATCCTTCCTCAGGATTTTTCACTGAAACTGGCAGGTCAGTTGCATCTTTAGATGCATTCTTTAGAACCAATAACCTTTGCCTTTCCAAACTTTCTGGGCTTCAAATTGATGGTCTTTTAGCAGTCTTCTTTCCTTTATGCCAAAGTCACCCAAATTCCTGATAAGAACACTGACAAGGAACATGATGGACTCGGAACAGTCAAGCACATATTCTAACAGATTCCTGGCTTGCTATTGAGCAATGACTCACTGGGCACTGAACCTTGGTCCTAACTAGGCAATCCATACATCCTCAGTTTCCAAAAATACAGGGTCTGGTTTTTAAGTTTGTATTTTAAATGTTTCAACAGAGAGAAAACAAATCTTGCACCAGATTTTTTTTGAGTTGTATGAAAACCCCTGGAAGGGTTCAGTATCATGTGCCACATCCTGCAAAACAAACCACCACAGCTCCTCCATACAGTACAGACAGCATTCAAGGCATTCAAGGCACAGTAGTAAAGGAATTGTCTTTTCTGAAGGGTTTTTTTGGGGAGGTCAGGTGGTAGGAGGATGGGACACAAATGTTTGTAAATGCACAGTTCAGCGGTTTGAAACAAAAGAGAGAATGACTGTCACAGAATGAGGCTGCTTCTACCTTCAGTAATATAATGCTGAGAACAGGCCAAATTAAAGCAAGAACAAGCCCCAAATGTGAGTAATAATGAAAAGAACCACACAAGTGGAGGATTTCACGAAGATGTGTTTGTCTGCACAAGTACACAGTACTGCTCTGAGCTGAATCATTTTCCACAAGTGAGGCATGGTCAGCACATGCGGAATCAGAGTTTTGAACAAGAAGCTTCCATCTACACAG
>VWYK01047355.1:9904-22186 GCA_013399775.1 Semnornis frantzii
AGAAAAATAAACTAAACTAAACTGAAATAAATCTTTTAAAAAATAAATAAAAATAATTAAAGAAAAAAGCAAGCAACTGTGTGTTGTTTCAGTTTGTGAATTCAATTGCAGTCTGAGTTTGTTTTACCAATCATGTTCTTAAAAGTAGAGACCTTACCCAAAATTGCGATGAGCAAAGTCACTTTCCTGGAACGTTGAACTTTTTCCCTGCTGCTCCAAGCAAGCAGCCCAGAAGCTTAAGCTTCGTAATGTTTGGGCCTTTTACTTCAAGAATAGGTTTTTTTTTCTTTTTTCTTTTTTTCTGTTTTTTGTTTTTGTGTTTGTTTTTTTTTTAAAGTATTCAGCATTGTTTGAATTTTAAATAGATGACAGACAAATAATTATTGAGTATTTGGGCAAGTGCCAACCACAGAAACTAGCAAAGCATCCCGAAGTTCCTTTCTGCAAGCTTCTGGTCCTGAATGTGGCTCGTTTGGTATTCTCTTTTTGCCAAGCTCTGACACTATTCAAGACTGAGAGGAGACAATAACTCCTTCCCCTGCACCCCTCTCCCTTCCAAGCGCAAGAATGGTAAACCCATCAGAAGCCCATACTATGGGCAAAACTGTTCCCTGTGATCTGCAACGGTGGATCCAATATTCCCAATGGGAATTGTGTGCCATGTGAATAAAGAGAGAAATCTCACTAATATTGTGAAACAGAGTAATTTTACTCTGCATTCACTGGTACTGTTAACACTGTAATTTCTACCTTACCCAATCATAATCCCCTTTGTCTGCTCCAAACAGACAGGAAGGACAAAAACACAGATTTGCTGTGCACCACAGAGCCAAAAAAAAAAAAAAATATCTCTTGCATGCATGATTAATCTTCTCCTGAACAAATTCATATCTGAGTAGGAATGGAAATGGGATATGGAGCATTTCACCTCTGCTCTAGGTTACCAGATGAAGTCTGGTCTGAGTGACTGGAAAGCTAAAAATATTACAGCTGAATGACCAGTTTGTGACCCATGTGAAACCAGTTGAAATTATTTATATTTGTGGATTTGCATTTCTGTATCACACACACAAAAAAACCCCAACCCGACCCATAAAACCCACAGAGTACAAGCGATGTGCCCAGTAACATGAACAGCTGAATTCAGGCAGGAGCTGGACTACCTTACCGCTTCCAATTGCACTCACACAAGGAAGCTGCAGCAAGAGAGCAGCTGCAGAACGGCAAAGGCAGAGGAAGGGGCAGAGAGGGGCTGTTGTGTTTGTCTATGGAGCGTCTGATATGTGTACAAAGAGAAGACTTCAGTCTGCAGGCCTGTCAGTTCAGCACCTTTCAGGAGTACAAAATGTCATGTACTACATGCTGATGAAATAAAAGACAAAGGTGTCAGAGGAACCATTACACTACATTCCAGCAATGATCAGAGCATCAACAGCTTCCCTTCCAGATTGACACTATGTTAAATTATGCCAGCATATTTGGCCTGAACTTCTGCTTCCCTGTCCCATTTCTCGTGCCGTGGGTGGAACTCAATTCACTGCAACAACCTCAGCCTCTGGAAAATGGGAGAAGAAACTAAATCCATAAGCATTGCTGTTCTGGGGTGTCCTGGGTCTGGGTTTCCATAGACAATAAGGGTGCATACATTCAGGGGTATTAGGAAGCTTAATGCTTTTTCTGTTGCCACAGACAATCACAGAATTGCATAATCCCAGAATCTTAGGGGTTGGCAGAGACCTCCAGAGATCATCCAGTCCAACCCTCCTGGCAGAGCAGGGTCACCTAGGGCAGGTCACACAGGAGCACATCCAGGTGGGTTTGGAAAGTCTCCAGACAAGGATGCTCCACAACCTCTCTGGGCAGCCTGCTCCAGTGTTTTGTCACCTTCACACCTAAGTGATATCTCCTCATGCTGAGATGGAACTTCCTGAATTCCAGCTTGTACATCTCATTCCTTAGAATAGAATAATAGAATGGTTTAGGTTGGAAGTGACCTCAAGGATCATCTAGTTCCAACCCCCTGCAATAGGCAGGACCCCTCCACTAGTACAGGTCACTCAAGGCCTCATCCAAACTGGCCTTCAACACCTCCAGGGAGGGAGCAGCCACAAGGATGCAGCTACAAAGATGCTGCCATGAGGATCCACCCTCAGCATCCTCCCTGGACATCCTCTCCATCCTTTTTCTCTCCATCTACCCCCTTTCAGCACCACCTCCCCTTTCTCACCCCACATTACATTTTCTTTTTTTTCTCCCCTTTTATCCCCCAAACCCAGAGCACCTGGGTGCTGTTGGAGTCTCCTCCCACCCCAGGTGTGACCACTTTGCCCTCGCTGCCCACTCCCCTTTATAATCAGCTCCAGGAAAGGCAGCAACCCCAAGCTTGCTCAACTAGGCAGAGGGATCCTCCTCTGGTCACCACTGGTGAGTCCTCATGGTGCACACTGGGTGAATGGTGGAGGTGATCTAAAGGCTGGGGTGCCTGGTGGCCCTCTGGTTAGTCAGGGTAGACAACTGATGGCTAATTTGATGTTACCTATGGGTGTTGGCTGGGCCTCCTCACTCAGCTTGAGCTTCTCTATGTTTAGCTGCTGCTTTCTGCTCACTTATGATGAGCTTAAGTACTTCGCTGAACTGGAAGCTCCTAGGGGAGTAGTGTTATGCTGCCATGGAGTTGTGGTTGGACAAGCCCTCTGAGATTATCAAGCCCAATCTTCAACCCAACACCACTATGGCCATTAAACCATATCCCAAACTGCCATGGCCACAGATTGCTTGAACACCTCCAGGGATGGTGACTCCACCACCACCCTGGGTAGCCTGTTCCAACCCCTGACCAGTCTTGCAGCAAAGAAATCATTCCTCTTGTCCAACCCCAACTTCTTCTGGCACAATTTCAGTCCATTTTTTCCTCATTCTGTCATCTGATACAAGACAGCAGAGACCACCTCCCACCTGGCTGCAATCTCCTTTGAGAGTGGTAGAGCATAATAGGGTCTCCCTTCAGCCTTCTCTTTTCCATCAGCCCCAGGTCCTTCAGCTCAGTTCTCCAGACCCTTCACCAGCTTCATTGCCTGGATACCAGCCTCACCAGCCCAGTTCTCCAGACCCTTCACCAGCTTCATTGCCTGGACATGCTCCAGCCCCTCAACATCCTTTTTGGCATGAGGGCCCCAAAACTGAACCCAGGATTTGAGGCATGGCATCACCAGTGCCGGTACAGGGACACCATTCCTTTCCTGCTGGATCCAGGCCAGGATCTTAGGATGTTAGGGGTTGCATCAGACCTCCATAGACCATTTAGTCTTTCATCACACACATCTGGGGCTCTTCAGGGCCACGGACTCAACCTATCTCCATTATTTTAGCACAAACCCTTTCCATCCCTCCCCACTTCTGACATTAGGACCTCTTCATCTCAGTCTGGGCTGTGCAGCTGCTGGGATAGAGTTCTGAACCAGTCGCAGAGCACTGTTGAAGTCTGGCAGGAGAAGTTGAGCAGGAGCAAACAGCATTTCAGTCACAACACTGATCATAGTGTGGTAGGCGAGGGGAGTGTTGCCTCTTGCTGCAGCCCAGCACACAGTTGCTGTCTGGGCTGCACTCACACTGCAGCCTCATCTTGAGCTTTTCATCACCCCGGACCCCCGGGGCCTTTTCCTCAGGGCTGCTCTCAGCCATTCCTCACCCAGCCTGGAGTTGTGCTTGGGATTGTGCCTACCCAGGTGCAGGACCTTACACTTGGCCTTGTTGAATGTCATGAGGTTGGCCTGGGCACACCTCTGCAGCCTGTCCAGGTCCCTCTGGATGGATCCCTGCCCTCTAGCAAGTCGACTGTGCCACACAGCTTGGTGCCATCTGCACACTTGCTGAGGGTGCACTGATTCCTCTGTCCATGTCACTGACAAAGATGTTAAAGAGCACTGGTGCCAGCACTGACCCCTGAGGGATGCTACTTGGCACTGGTCTCCAGGTGGACATTGTGCCCTTGATCACCACTCTTTGTGTGTCACCATCCAGCCAATTCTTTATCCAGTGAGTGGTCCACACATCCAAGTTCCTTGTCCTGCCTCTGGGCACTACCACACAGAGCCTGGCACCTTCATCTTGACATCCATCCCACTGATATTTGTAGGTTTTGATAAGACTTCTTGCCAGCCTGCTCCTATTCGGACTAAACAGCTCCAGGGCTCTCAGCCTTTCTTCATAGTGGAGATGAACATATCCCCCAGTCATCCTCATTCTCTCCAGCAGGTCCCTGTCTCTCTTGAGTTGGGGAGCCCCAAACTCAACATAGTATTCCAGGTGTGGTCTCACCAGGGCAGAGGAGAGGTGGAGGAGAACCTCCCTCAACCTGCCACCCACATTTTCCTGATGCACCCTAGGACGCCTTTGGCTTTCTTGGCCACAGGGGCCCATTGCTGGCCCATGCAGAACTTGCTGCCCACCAGAACTCCAAGCTCTCTCTCCATAGAGCTACTTTCCAGTAGGGCAACCCCTAGCCTGTCCTGGTGCCTGCTGTCATTCCTCCCCAGATGCAGTACTCTGCACTTGTCCTTATTGAAGCTCATGACTTCTCCTCAGAAGGGGTGTCTTTATTCACCATATGGATGCTGGGAGCCACCACAGAAGTCAGAGTGATGCCTTGCACTGAGAGGTCTGCTCCAGGCTGGGAAAGCAAAGTGTGCAAACACCATTATTTCAACTTCACATCATACTGCATGTTTGGCTCACAAGGTGTTTCTTGCATCACCAAACTCTTCTGTAAGTATGGATAATTACGGAAGAGCTCTGCATCTCAGCCGTCATGAATTGTGATGTCTTCAGAGATCCTGCAAGGAATTGTCCTCCCATATATTCCACCCACATCAACTGATATATGCTGAGACTTCTCCAAGAGATCAAACATTTGAAAGATGAAACTAGCAGTGCTGCTGACCCAAAATGTCTGAAATGGCTTGACAGGACTTCCCAGCCCAATATTCCCACTAAAAACCTCTGTTTTGATCAATGAACTTGAATAATGACAGAAGAAATTATCTTTTCTTTCTGGCCATCACAGTGGCCTTTACAACCAGAGCTGCTGCAGTAGCTGTGTCCGTTTGTTGAGCAGGGTGTAGTACATCCAGTCAAAATTAGATTAAGTGGCTCTGCAAAGTTTAGATACTTGCTCTCCTCACAAATGTTTTCACTAGTTCATAAACCTCAAGCAGCTTTGATTTTTATTCACCAAAAGGAGGCTAATTGCCTACAGGTCTCTGTATTACAGCTCTAACATAAACACAGTGGCTGGGCTGCAAAGAAAAGCGACTTAGCTTTCGCAGTACCTAGAGTGAAGTAAGATGGAGCCTGTTCTGTCCCAGAAGTGCCTTTTTCCTGGCAGGATATTTCCCCAATCCATTCCAGAAGCACAGCTATGGTGGTGACTGGCTGCTGCACAGGCCCTCATGATCAGCATGGGCTCCTGGTGGGCCACCAGCTTCCTACCACCATGTGGTATTAACCATGCTTAAGCTGATGTCCACAGAAAGATGTCCTAAAAGATGATTCACTTCTAACCAGGTCACGTAATGGGAAACTTATAGTGACCGTTCTCTGGACAGGTGCCCCTTTTAGAGTTGCACAAATGGCAGATTGAAAATAAGGAAGGAAAGAAGGGATTTGGAAGAAATTTTGAATTCAGGACCTGGAATTTGTCATTTGGAATGTGGAATTGGAAGGAATGAGAAAGAGAGAAAGGAAACAGAGAAAGGAAGAATTCCACAGATAAAGAAAGAAGGAGAGGAGGAAAGAGAGAGAATGAGAGAAAGAGTGGAAGAGAGGCAGGAAGAGAGAAGAGGGGAGGGAGGGAGGGAGGGAGGAAGGGATGGAAGGTTGGTAGGTTATGCTGCAGCTAATGTAGGAGCCTCTTGTCCTTCATCAGCTCCCCTTGGGCCCCCTCCATGGCTAAGTCTCCCCCCGCGGCTGTGCCTGGCCGCAGCAGGCAGCTGCGTTTACTGCAGTTCCCATGCAGACCCAACGTGCGCTGGGGACGGAGCCCACAGCCCCGGGGACACCTTCCTCGGTCACAGCGCCAGAGGCTCAGTGTCATCGAGTTCTTTGTGAATGGCCATTTGGGGGCCACTCAGGTGGCTTTTCTGAAATGTTTCTCCCATTTCCCCCTGTCACTATGCTGCTGACAAAAGGGTCTAAACTCTCCTCCCTCTTTGTAAGCTTACAAGATAGTTTAAAGCAGCAGAAGAAAAACCTCTCCTGTTGATAGGAGGTAATTTCACAAGTCATGTGCTTCCTACATTAGTCTGGCCCAGAGCAGTTCAACAGCTTTGTCTGAAGTTTTAAAAAAATTCAGGCTGCAATGAAACAGGGAAGTGGGAAAGGATCACTCTGAATTCTTAGAGCTCATCAGCACAAAAAGTGGTGACACATTCCAGCTCTGGCTGTCACAGGGAGGCACATGCACTCATAGTGATGGTTCAGAAGAGAAACGAAGTGGAAACACAGGAACATTTATATGCTGACCTAGTAACTAAGAAATAAATGTCCAAGGCTTGCCACTAAGACAAGAATTCCCGAAAGTCCCTTGCACACTCCAGCAAGCTGACCAATGCTGAAGGGTGTAAAGTGGGGGGACACAACTTGGCACATCCATCTGATGAGCAGACCTCAGACAGGGATTTCCAAATAATCTCATAGCTTTTGCCAATCACAAGTAGGCAGGAAGACATCTGATGAAGGTAGTCAATTTACTGCACCACAGAATCCTCATCCAAATATACTTTTCCTCCAGTCTCTCTCCATACCTCTCCCTTCATAAGACATAGCAAAGTCTAAAGGAACTAAAACTTTGGCTTGCACAGTGAAAACCAAACTTTAAGTACCTCAGACTGAGGCCATGCTGTACTGAGACACCAATCCCCTCACCACACACACAATCGTTGCTGGTACTTAAAAGGTGCTCCTGGTTCATCAACCCCTGGCTCTGAGTGCAATCCATGGTGTAGGGAAGAACTTCTGATTCCTGGCTGGAATTCTCAACAAAAGTCTCAGAATTTCTATACTTCTTCCAATGCTCTCTTTCAAAATAATCCAGGATCTTTCTGGGAATGCCAGATTTTCTTTCCAATGCAGCATCTAGCATCAAGAAGTGTACACAAGGTCTAAATGAGAGAGGGTTTTATTAGTCAGAAGTACATCTCACATTTAATCAAGACAGAATCAGGAAGCCAGTGCAGTCTCTAGGGAAGAGACATTCAGGCTGCTCCCACCAGCCAGGTACCTTGTTGCTTGCTGAAACCTGAGAACCCCCAAGGGTTGCAGCCATGCAAGCCAGAGTTAGCAAAGGTCTAGCTAGTACCAGAACATCACAGAATCATACGATGGCTTAGGTTGGAATGGGACCTCATGGATCATCTACTCCAACCCCCTTCTGTGGGCAGTGACACCTCTCAACTAGACTTGGTTGCCCAAGGCCTCATCTAACCTTGAATGCTTTTGGGGAGAGGACATCCACAACCTCCCTGGGCAGTCTCTTCCAGTGTCTCACCACTTCTTCCTCAGCTCCAGTCTAACCCTGCTCTCCCTCAGCTTCAAACCACTTCCCCTTTTCCTGTCTCTAGACACCCTCAGGAAAAGTCCATCTGCAGGCTTCCTGTGGGATCCCTTCAGCTATTGGAAGGTAGCTCTAAGATCTCAAATCCAAATGAAGATTTTGCCAATGCTGTGCCTAAAAGAGAAGTCAAAGGGCATGCTGGGCCTCCTTCTCTGTATCCCTCCCTCCACACAGTGCCAAGGTCTAAGAGGACATCATGGTTGTGAATCTGGCTAACAAAACACAAGCTCTTGCACTCAGATAATGGTGGCCTTGAATCTGTTGTCAGCCTCAAGGGCAAGCACTCTTGTACATCTGATTTCTCATTATTTCCTCCCTACCTCTCAGTGTGTAGAGGTCTCTGCCATAGAGGGTCTTGACCCTTTAAAAAGAGGATGTACTAACTAGATGCTAAAGGCTGGTATGAGGGTGTTGATCTCCCACTTCAATAGACTGTCCAAGAGGAGTAGCAACAGAAAAGGAGCTTCCTGAAAGTCAAGCACTGTCCTGTCTCAGTACTGGGTACTGAGCACTGGACCCACGGAGCTTTATGCAGAAGACATTCCAATCCTTCATCTCCACTTGTCCCTCAGTAACATATTGGTATTGTGTACCTGCTAAAACATCACTCTGGGCTTTACCACTTCATTCGTGAGAGCAGCATCTGTGCAGAGGAAGCTTTTTCTCCCTTCCTTTTAAGTGCACGAACCCACAAAGGCAGAAATACACACACGGAGATGGATAAACAAACAGGCGCGGGTGCAGAGCCACATAAAAATTCACGGGAAGGCTCAAATCAAACAGAAGATTTGCAAATGCTCTCGGTGTAGCAGGCAGGCTAACTAGACATACAACAAAAGACTTCTGAACCTTTATCAAATACAAATTAACAGGAATACATTTGAATTGTTAAGCCCAACGTTGCCTTTCAAAGAGGTTCGCAACTGGTTCCTCCTTAGCATAAAGAGGGGGAAAAGTATTGCTGCAGCTCCACCCAGTGGCAGCGAGGGGAAATACAGCCAGGAGGCCCAGTCCGGCAGCCTGGGCTACTCTTCTTCTTCAACCATACCAAACGGACTTCTTTAGGGATGAAAGATGAGAGGATGAAGTGGCCAGCAGGTGGAGGAAAGTGATTCTCTTCCTTTACTCCCCTCTGGAGAGAGCCAACCTGGAGTCCTGGGCCCAGCTCTGAAGACCCCAACACACGAAGGACATGGAACTGTTGGAGCTGGTCCAGAGGAGGTCATGAAGATGCTCCGAGGGCTGGAGAACTTCCCCTATGGGAGACAGGCTGAGACTGTTGGGGCTGTTCAGGCTGGGGAAGAGAAAGCTGCAGGGACACCTTCTAGCAGTCCTCCAGGATTCAAAGGGGGCTACAGGAAAGCTGAAGAGGGGCTTTGTACAAAGGCATGGAGTGATAGGATAAGCAGTAATGGCTTCAAACTGGAAGAAGCTGGATTGAGATCAGACATTAAGAAGAAAGTTTTCTCTGTAAGGGTGGTGAGACACAGGAACAGTTGCCCAGAGAAGTTGTGGATGCTTCAAGCCTGGCAGTGTGCAAAGGCAGGTTGGATGGGGCCTTGAGCAACCTGCTCTAGTAGGAGACGTCACTGCCCATGAACTCAGCAGTCTTTAAGGTCTCTTCCAACCTAAATCATTCAGTGATTGCATGATCTGGTTTTGTTTATTTCTCAGGTGAGGCAGCTTTGTCAGAAAGCAACAGTCTTCCACACAGGATCATCCATCAAGACAAAAGATAAATCTGTCAAAATTCTCTATGTTGTAAGTCAAAAGGAGTAGAAATTTTTGTGTACATTCAGAATTTTCCTATGACCTTTGCCAAATTAAAGGCAAAGAGGGTTTGCTGTGCACACTTGTGTACATTCAGAATTTTCCTATGACCCTTGCCAAATTAAAAATTAAGGGCAAAGAGGGCTTGCTGTGTGCACTCTTCACTGCACTATTCATCTCTGCTTCTCTAACACCTTTAATTTCTTCAAAGTCCTTTCCCAACATGAATGTGTCTGTCCTGGACATGTAGCTAGACTTGAGTGAATCCAGGGCATGGCTACTGGAATCTTGCTTGACCTCTGTTTCTTCATCTTTGCCTGCTGTTACCAATTTGACAAAATAAGAGAATCCTGATGTCATAAAAAATGCATCACCTGTGTGTGGCAGGAACTGAAAGGAAGGGTTGCAGAAGAACTGTAGGCAGGGAGAAACAGGGCTGAAAACAGAATCATCCTGCCTACCAAACACTTCCTTAGCTGTCTCTTTCACAAGCAGGCTGTGTTGTGTTCTGATCCATGAAAAGTAGCCACCTGGCTAAAAAGCAGAGCACTCTGTTCAGACCTACTCTGTAACCAAGACCTTTTGCTTGATTGATTTCTACCAGGCTGCTTCACCGTTCAGTTTCTCTGCTCCGCAGGTGACAGCCAAAACTGAACACACATTTTGCAGGGCTCTGAACAACTGGCATGAAATACAAGAGCTTGGACAGACAACAGTGTTGCTGCCAAGGGACAATCTAACACTGAGGTCTTTCCTCCTGATAGAGGAGACAATATAAAAGAGAAAGTGGTGTCCAGTAGAGTTATCCTATATCTGAGGCAAGTTGTGTGTTTCAACAGGGCCAAGTGCAAGACCCAGCACTTGGATCACAAAAACCCCATGAATGCTCCAGGCTTGGGACAGAGTGTCTAGAAAGCTGCAGAAAAAAAGCCTGGGGGTGTTGATCAACAGCTGGTTGAAGATAAGCCAGGTTGTGCCCAGATGGCCAAGAAGGCCACCAGCATCCTGTCCTGGATCAGCAACAGCGTGGCTGGCAGGAGCAAGGAAGTGGTTGTCCCCTTGTGCTCAACCTCCTCAAGTCCCGGGTTCAGTTTTGGTGCCTCTCACTGCAAGAAAGACATTGGGGGTCTGGAGCATGTCCAGAGAAGGGCAAGAAGTGCAACAAAGCTGGAGAACAGCCTGGAGAACAGGGCTGGTGAGGAGCAGCTGAGGGATCTGGGAGTGTTTAGTATGGAGAAGAGGATGATGAGGAGACCACCCTGAAAGGAGGCTGGAGCCAGGTGGAGGTTAGTGTCTTCTCCCTAGTGAAAAGTGACCAGATGAGAGGAGACAGTTTAAGTTGTCTCAGGGAAGGTTTAAGTCAGGCATTAGAAGAAATTCTTAACTGAAAGGCCTCTCAACCACTGGCACAGGCTGCCCATGGAGATGATTCAATCTCGATCCCTGCAGGTGTTTCATAGAGGCAGGGCTGCGGTGCTGAGGGCCATGGTTTAGCCTTGGCAGAATTAGAGAACGGTTGGGCTGGCTGAGCTTAAAGGGCTTTTCTAACCCAAAATTCTATGTTTCTCTGATTCTCTGATATTAATGGACAACATCCTGCAGATGAGTGGGGCTATACTGCTTCTGCTTAAGTCTAGCATACCCAGGGATTAGCTTTAATTCAAAGCAGCAGTGTAAATAATTTCATCACACAGCAATTTCATTCATCCCCAAAGATGTAAGTTGTGTTCTGCACAATAAAGAGAAGAACTGAAGGCTTCTTTTTTTTTTTTTAAAGTTCCTATAGAAATGCTTGGTATGGGGTAAAACGAAGAGAAGAGAGGGGAAATTACTGACATGTGGTTTAAATAGTGAAAATATTTAGTCAGATGTTGAAATCGAAGCTTGCAGCTAAGGGACAGTCCCCAGAGCTTCACCCAGGCTGTGAATCTATATTTGCAGAGCTGTGCCTCCACACAAACAGCAGAGGGAAGGGATCCGTGGTTTGCTTCAATATTTGCATCTATTCTGTTTTGTTTCTCTTGAGAGTGTAAATATTTTGCTGTTGGCAGTGGCTTTTTCCCCGAAGAAGCAGCCTGGAAGGTGTATAATGATTTCACTAAATTCACGTTAACCATACAGGGTAAATTAAGCAGAAAACATAAAGGCCAAACACTGTGCACAGTAATTAAGCTCAATATTGCAGGGCTGTACTGTAATAATTACAGCCAGCACTGAATGCACACTCTGATAATTCACCGAAATTGCCTTCAGAACATGCCAAGAAAATCTCCTATACTCAAATAACAAAAAAAAACAAAAAAAACCAAAAAAAACCAAAAAAAAACTCAAACCAAAACAAAAAAACCCTCCAAACCTAAGAAATTTATTAAAAAACAAAACAAAACAAAAATAACAACAACAAAAAAACAACAGGAAACATTTTGTTTTAAAAAAAGTCAGAAGGAAAGAAAAACAAATTTCTACTTTTCATTTTTGAAAGCCATCAGCTTTACCTTTCCCTATCTTGTCTCTTCTGTGGAAATTATTATTAGTAGTAGTAGTAGTAGCAGTATTTTAGTAGTAGTAGTACTGTTTTATTATTATTGTTATTATTATTCATTGTAGTAGTATTAAAAATATATAATAATAATTTAAAACCCAACACCAATAACATTAATAATTATTATTATTTTAGAATGTAATATAATTTAAAGCCTATAATATATGATTATTAATAATTAATACATATAAATAAATGTACAGATAAATAATTAAAGTTAATTAAATCATCAGTAATAAATAATAGATTGTAAAAGTGTTATTTCCTATAATAATAACTATATTTAATAATTTAATAATCTAATATATTAAGGAAATATAACTCTACTTTTATAATTAATAATAATTAAGAAATAATAAGA